>JAPMOQ010006990.1:0-55724 GCA_026543055.1 Argiope trifasciata
ATGACAATGCTAGGCTCTTTGTAATACTTCCGACACTTTATAACTTTGGATTTAGGGGAAATCTTCCCATATTTTTACCGAACTTTTTATCACATCGGACTTTAAGAATCCACGTAGGCAAATTTTATTCTGATCTTTTTATTTCAGTTAAGGGAGTTCCACTGGGAGGTTTCCTCAGTGTAACAAATTTTATGGTTCATATTAGTTAAATTTTATCTGTTTTATCTTCATCTGTTCAGGGATTACTTTATGTTGAAGATCTGTAGATATCATGCTAAGGTAGAAATATTTAATCGAGCGACAGCTGGAAAATGCCGTTAATAAAGTGGTAGCTTGATGCGATGAAAGCGGGCATACTATCTCTCCGGAGAAGAGCCGGTGCGTTCATTTCTGCAGGAAAAGAAATATCCATTTAGATCCTGTCATTCAAATACGAAATACGCCCATCGCAATTGTGGATGAAATACGATTTCTATGAGTAATTTGTGATCAGAAATTCTCCTTTCTTCTTCATATTTCAAATCTCTGGAAGAAATGTGAGAAATCGTTAAATATTTCGAAGGTGCTCTCCAAAACATCTATGTGTTCCGATCGAACATCACTGCTCCATATTTACGAAGCAGTTATCCTCGCTCACATAGATTACGGGTGTATGGTTCTGCCCATGCTTCTTTACTGCGAGACTTGGATATTATTCACCATTCTGCATTAAGGATTTGTTCCGGTGCGTTTTGTACCTCTCCCGTAAAAAACCTCTATGCTATTTGCTACCATCTACCTCTTGATTTAAAGCGTAAAAAATGTCTACATATTATTTCAGCACCAAATCTTTGTTCAGTCATCTAATATAATGATTAGAGTGTCTCTAATATAATGCTACCAGTTAGTTTGCGTAGACTGTATGATGTTAGCCCCTCTCGCATTCTACCATTTAGTGAGCGAGCGAAAGCACTCTTGCTTGACTCGGGCCTTTCAAATGTTATAATTAAGGCTGAAGATAAATTTTGTTTCCCCCCCCTGGGGTGTCCCATAATTTTCTTATATGAATCCCTTTGCAGGATTCGATAAATCGTCAAATGATCCAGTTATTTTTTAGCGCCTGTTTTTGCATCATCGCTATCGGTATTCTCATATACCAGTTTTCACGGATGGCTCAAAATCCCATGGTCATGTCGTTGCGGTGTAATATTTCCATCTGATACACTATGCTATCGTTTACATGATTGCTGTTCAGTGTTTACTGCTGAGTTGATAGTAGTTTTCTGAGCTATGGAGAAAATTTTGACCTCTTCTCAGCTTAACTTCATTATTTATACCAATAGTATGAGCTATTGGTATAAATAACCAATAGCTTTCGCACTTCAGCAATTGGATGCATCCGATTGCGATTAGAATTCTATTCACTTTGCATCTCCTGCAAAATGATGGTTTTCATATTCCATTTAATTGGATCCCGAGTCATGTAGGTATTTTAGGGAATGAAGAGGCTGATTCAGTAGCAAAATCTGCTAGCTCTCTTTTGTCTAGGCCTACTATTGGATTCTGCCATGCCTACTATTGCTTTGTAGCTTGTTCACCCTATACGAGAGTTTGATGTGAAATTGATTCGCGTCCGTATAGGGTATATACTCAATATGAGTATATATAGGGTATATACTCAACGTCACCTCGTTCTTGTAAAAGGGTGCCAATGTGTCTCGCTTGTCATATTTGTTTTAGTGTTATACATATATTAATTGAATGCTCTGATTTTAATGTTCATCGTCGTAATTTTTTCATTTGTCGTATTCTCTTAAGTTACAGGACCTGGTGGGTAAGACACAATTCAGTGCTGGCGTTTTGGCAGTGTAAAAATCTAAAACTCATTTTCAGGTGGTAACATTACGGAATTTACGTATAATCTTTTGAAGCTTTGGCTTAAATTTTTCATTTTCTTGGAGAATTCCAAACTCTTTGAGTCATGTATGCAAAATATACAATTTAAATTTTATAAAGGGTTACATGTCTCAAATAACTTAATGCCTCATCAATTTTAAATCTAGTACTGCGTAATAAAGTTTTATTATAATCAGGATATATCAGGATTAAATCATAGTACATCCTTTTGTCAAATATATGATTACATATTTTAAAGTAACTTCAACTGTGTTGATTTGAATTTTAATGCTTTATAAATATTCTAGAAAACTGGCTTAAAATTACTACTCTTACATCGTAAAAGAGTCTATCTTTCAAATTTATTCGTGACCAAGTTATCTTCAATCATAAATCACGATTCGCAATAGAAGTTAATAGAAGTCACGAATCAAAATACAATAAAATTCTAACTGGAAGTTTATATTCTTGGAATTCATACATAAATTTCTAATCAGCTTTACAGTAACCCCGGTAAAAGTACCTAAAGTCTTTTTGAAATTTTTTCAAATCTTCTAAAAGCCTTGATTATCTTGCTATATTTAATAATATTCCGAATTTTATTAAGATTTCAATTGCTTCGCGATTACATTTAAGCAAAATTTCTCGTGAAATGACATATAAATGAAAAGACACATAGTCGAAATTTTGATAAATTGATAATTACAAATTAAATATTACTAATGCAAGTTCGTTAAAAAAATTATGATTTTAATTCGTTAAAAGATAGCATTATTTCTAAGTAATGAAAACAATAATTCAATTTTAAAATAAAACATTATAAATTACACATATTCAAAACCATTTTATATGATGTATGTGCATGTATATGACATTTAATTAAAAATACTTCATTTCATTATTGTTTCTGCATGTTAAAAATGGCATTATAAATTCGAATTAAATTCATTTAATGTTTTTACTTTCTCTCATACGTAGTATAGAGAAAGAATAGTAATGGTAAAAAAAATCGTATTCATGATTTGGTGAGATCTCCACGTTTTAGATCTGCCTGAGTTCGAAAAATATACTTTTGAAAAACGTTTGTCTGTCACAAGATAACTCAGAAACTCTTTAAGCTAGAAGATTGAAATTTGGAGCACTGTCTTTACAGCTGATTTACAGATTTTTTAAAAATTTTGAGTAAGATCTATTGAGAGAAAGTGCATTTATCTGGTTGCTCTGATATAAGTTAACGCAATAATTGTAAAAAGTAGGAAATAGATAAAATTCGGTACACAAATTTAACATCTGTAGTATAGACACTTTTTTTATATTGGAGTCACATTCATCGACGGGTTGACTGTCTGCCGGTTTATACTTTCAGAAGCATGTAAACACGATAACTCAAAAAACGGTATGACTTAAAAGTATCACATTTCTTATCGATTTTGTGACTACAAGTACAGTTTTGTGTAAAATCTTTATTTCAATCGTTTGAGAAAAACGTGTCTAAACCGAGAATTCAATTTTCGAATACTATTAACGATCATGTAAAAATTTAATCGCCAAATATGAAATGACAGACTCAGTAAAAATATTAAATTCACTCCTACAGTTATTATACACCAATGCTTACCCCTATTGTAAGCCAATGCCATGTAAGCCGTTTTCTGGCATGGCAAATTTATTAGAGTATGCAAGAAAGCTTTGAGAAGACTACTCCAATGGTTTCATTCGTGGTTGGTTAAAAAGAATAATTTCGAAGTTTTTCAGTCGAATCCAATGTGTCTTTAATAAGAAGATGGAATGACATTCTTCATTCAGGAAGAAAGTTCGCCCTTAGTAAAAAAGATATAATAAATTAGGGAAAAAATCAGATTTTTTTTAGTATAGAAGAAAAAGAGAATGCAACAGAAGCTTCATTTTTTGAGCGAAATATTTCATTATTAATGGCTATTAAAAATGACTGTGAATGAATGGAGACTTCTTCTTGCATACAGCCGACCACCCCACCACCACTGAACGTAGCAGTATCGACAGTATGAAAGGACTGTTAGGATATGATTATAAATGAGAAACATATAAAGACAACTGTATTTCTTACAATTATTACTCGCGATAACCAGAAGATTGCGAAAATCGAGAAGGCAGAAACAAAAAAAGTAAAAATTAAAAAAAAAATAAGGTTACAACTATACTTCTCATCTGTTCTTAATACAGTCTCCTGCCTTAAAGTCAGTCGTAGATGATAATAGTTAATTTTAAACAGTTTCAAAAAGCTGGATCAACAAGATTAGATGACTTCAAATTAAAGTAAGTAATCGGAAGCATAATTTGTGTTTCTCTGTAACTAGTTCACATAAATATTCTGGTTTGTGCAGGTGCATATTGAGCAAGTGACAGGATGCGGTGTATGCAAATGAATGCATGCAGTAAAAGAAGGTTCTAATTGATGTTATCATTTCTGTCTCGTTACAGCTTGCTAGACTAATTTAAAGATCATAATCGTTTTGTATTTGTCATGAAAACGCGTGATATTAGTATTATTCCAAATTTTGACTGTAATTAGGACTTTTGGCGTTTTAATTTTTTTTTTTTTAGAGATAATCGTATTTGGATAATATGGTGAAAAACTTCATAACAGTTTCTTTTTTCTGGTACAGTGTATCGACTCGATACCTCTTCATAGAAATTGCCTATTGATTTTTGAACAACTCGGATACTAAGCATAAAATGCAAATTTCTTTAACACATTATTTTGGCCGCATTGTCTATTGGGTAGTTAGTTGTAGTGACGACCAAAAGGCACACACACACACACACACACACACAAAATCGCCAATTTGGCGATTTTATTCATATAACTGTAGAGTATATGATTCCCACTTTTAAAATTTTTAGTAAAAAATAATAATGCACTTGAGAATATTTATAATTTAGGGAAAATTCTTTCTTTTTAGACCGACGTTAAAATATAATTATACATTGATATTATCTATAAATTGTATGAACATTTTATATATTGTCTGTTATCTAAAAAAGGTATTCTGAGAATAAATTATTTGTAAGACTGACATTTTACTCCAAAACTCTGAATCTTTAGTTTTTCATTTGCAATGAAAGGGAAGAGATTGTTATTTTCCAAATATTCGATTATAAGACTCTAAAACGTGTTTTCCCTCTCATTTTAATCCTTCTTGAAAACCTAGGCTGGATATTCGAAGTAGACAATTTCCAAGAAACCCTCAATTTTTAAGGGGATGGGGGTGGGTGGGAAGGGCTTTTAAACGCACTGTTTTAAGTCAGTGAAATTTTGCTTAACTTATAAGCATCATGTACCCAAACTTGTTAAATAGGAATTAAGTTTTGTTTAAATTTCCTAGCATTGGTTTTTAGAATATTTTTTCCATGTCTTAAAATTCTGCTGCCGTATAGTTCTTCTTTATTGTAATTGGCCTATTGATACACAATTTAACGGTTTGTGAAAATTTATTAGAATATTTATCTTGCGTTAAAAAAAGTTCTGTAACTGTTTGGGTATTTTGTTTAAAATTACTGATAAATTTAAATTCCTTTAACACATGGCACATTAAGGTCAATTCCCTTGAATATGACCTGCAATTGAAAGAATCGTTATTTAATACTGTCATAATATTTGATATATGTAATCATAATATGACTATCAAAATGACTATAAAATGAAACTATTTATGGCAATAAATATATAAAATATTATGACATTATTATATATGATCCATTTAATAGTGATAATTAAAATCTACAAAAATAGCAGATTTTGGAGAAAAAAGGAAACGGGATCTTATATTGTCTAAAAACCTCTTCAAGAGCCTCTCATCCTGTGTTTCTGAGCACATTGCACTAATAAAATAAAATAAAAATTTAGGGATTGCTTTTGTTATAATAAGTGTAAAATAAATTAAATTAAAATTAATAAAATTAAAATTGTGAGTAATAAAATAGTTTTTTAAAAAAAATTTCAGTATTAAAAATAGTAAAAATATAAATAAAGTAAAATATGTTTGTATTCAAACGTTAAAAAGTAGAAAATGATACTATTTTTTTAAATCAAAATGTTGGTCTAAAAAAATCATAAAAATGTGAAATACCAACAGAAATATCCTGAGGAATAGGATTTTTTCCACAAATAAAAAATATTCTAGTATTCATAAAATCCAGGAATTTTCTTACATCTTTGAGAGGTATTGTAGTTTATTTTCCTTATATAACTTTTTTTCAATGGTCTCGCGATTTTACAATTTTATTTCGTCGTCTATATTTTGGAATTTTATATAATATTTGTGATGCATAAAGTTATTTTCTGCCTTTTTAATACAATAATAAACGTATGCTTATGTAACATCATATATATTAAAATTCACTATTATAAATATTATGGAATTGTAAAACAACTCTTTATTCAAAGACCGGCAGGCATCTTTCAAAAGTAGTCAAAGTATAATTAAAATAAAAGATTACGTGATAAGTTATGAGAATATTAAGGTAAAAATTTGCCAATGAGAATAAAAAACTCTAACAAATTTTCTGTCATCATTAAAAGAGCCCAATTTATTTGAAAATTTTGTTTCCAAACATGAAATTAGCTACATAAAGGTAGATGAATGAAAATTGGCACGTGACTTAGTCACCAAAACTGAAGGTAATATTATGGCATTTAAAACCTTACTTCTTATTTACTTTATTTTAAAAATTGGTATTCAAGAATATTTTATTTACTATATGTTTACACGTATATAGTATAGCACTGTGGATGTGTGTATTTAATCCAAGGAAAAATTCTTCTTTACTTTTTCTTGTTTATTTTCACACACACAAATATATATATATATATACAAAACATGGACGACGATCTCAATATATACAAGGAAACACGGAATATAATATTGAAAAATGCCGCTAACAAGAGCGAACAAGGAAAAACATAATATATCTTAAAATGCCGCTAACAAGAGCGAACAACGTAAAAAACAATGAATTCTTTTTTAAATATATTTTATATTTGAAAAATAGAATTATGCTGCTGCCAACGAGCGCAAGTGATAAAACTTTTTGCCGCTAACGGAGAGCGAGCGAGATGCCTGCTTGCGCCAGTTTTACATCAACATCAGATATGGTTGTTTACCAAAAATAGACATATAAATAAAATAATTAACTAAATCAAAAAATTAAAAATAATGAAATCACATAAACACTATATCTATTAAGGCCAAGGATCTGTATGAATATCTAGGCAACAATTTTTTTCAAGGCAATATTCAAGTTATATAAAGCACCATTATTTACATCATTTAACGTATTGGAAATATTTGAAATTACAGCAAAAAATTTGAGCTTTCAAATTTGAAACTGGAAATATGTGATTGCCACTGATGGTTTAGAATTTAGCTTTGGACTGTTATTAGAGAGAAATGTTATTCAATTGAAATTCAGCATACATTTTCTTGATGCAAAAACGACTGTATGAGATTAAAGTAATTTGTACCTCCAACACCAGATGTCCCAAATTCGTTTATTATAGTTATTTTCTCCCTTTTATTTGTATATAAATAAGTAAACAGTTTCTCTTCTGCTTTATAAAGGTGTGGTAATATGGATTTCATTGTTTTCTAATATTGAGGCATAACTTCCCTTGAATCAGGGTTAGACCATCTAGAAAAGTTCAATGTATGTTCTGTTGCTCCCCTATTTTGCTATGTGAAACAACATTATATAACAAAAAAAAAAAAACATAAGAAAAAGTGCTTTTGACAAATATATTCTCGACGATATGTGTAGTTAAGATTTTCATGTGCCTCTGACATCAAACAGGCTTTTTTTATAAAGCATATTGATAGTAATTTAGAATAATTTTTAAAATTGTGTAATAATATTGCTATTTCTATGAATGATAAGGGATAAAATTTGTCAATTTGTGTTAATGTTTTACTAATCTAGAGTTAGAGTCGAATTAAACTTTCAATGAGCCGTTAGGAAAGCAAAACTCAAGGTTCTTTTTCTCTTCCCAGCTTTCAAATTCAAACAGAATTTTTTGATTTTGATTTAATCATTGTATAATTAATTTTAAACAGTAACTTTTATTAAATGAAAAAAAAGGTGTAAGTTGCAGACGATTTTGTAAAAAGTTCGTTTCGGATATATCGGATATTTCAAAAAATCAAACGGCTAATATTAAAGATCAGTTTAAAGCAAACTAATGATAAAAATAATAAATTACAGAGTTTTATTAACACAATCTGAACAGTTTTTATAATAGAATACACACTTTCTCGATTATATAGTTCCACGCATAATAAAATAATATAAAACTTCTCCCCCCCCCCTCTCTCTCTATATATATATGTGTGTGTGTGAGAGAGAGAGGGAGAGCATATGTGTGTGTGTGGTTGTGAGATGTATGTTGTGGAAGCTTTATAAGTCAGATAACATTCTCAAGTTTTAGAGATCATTTTTAGTCTTGTTATCATGTTATTTGGCTACTAACGCAAAGGTTGTGAATTCGATCATAGTTATATCCAATCGCTACATTGGTGACCTAAGATGATGAAAACAAAAATAAATACATAACCTTCATGCAATTGTTTTGGCACTCTCACCCAAAGCAAAAATAAAACAAGCTGATAAACAATCAGTCAAACAAAAAAGACTGATAAATAAGTAGCAAATAAAAAGAAAAGACTGGTAAATAATCAACAAATAAATAAATAAAATGGCGATAAATATTCGCCAATAAAAGAAATCCCGATAACTAATCAACCAATAAGATAAAAATAAAGCTGATAAATAAACAGCCAAAAAAAAAAAAGGCTAAAGCCCATTAGAATCAACAAACAAATATATCACTAAAACACCAACAAACATCGCTCATCTAACATAAGACTTACTGGAGGGGGATTATTGGTGGAAGTTTTATAAGCCAGATAACATCCCCAGTACTGAGTAACCATTTTTAGTCTTGCGGTCATGCAATCTGGCTACAAACCTTAAGATTGAGAGTTCGATCCTATATATACAGTGGAATCCGGTTAATTGGACCACCGGGTAATCGGACCAGCCGCTTATTCAGACCGAATCTTAAAGAACCGAAACAAATCCTATGTACATAAGCCTAATATTATTCGCTTATTTGGACCAAAATTCCGTTTAAACGGACCAAAGAACGTGGCAGGGAAGATGAAAAAGAAGCCACAAGTCGCCTATATACAGCAGGAGGTCCGAAAGGGAAAAGAACCAGCGAGAGGTGAGCAAACACTTTGTTTCTTTGAACGGGCAGCTCGGTAGTAAGTTCTTCAAACGTTGACTGGAATTTGATAAGAACTTTTTTTTATTGTGTTTCGCATGCTGAGAATCGTGTAGATAGTTTCGAAGAAATTGCTTGTAAAATTTTTTTTCAATGAATAAAGTTTATAAGCAACAGTAGTTCTTGTTTGTATGTTTGCCATACGCGTGTGCCGTACAATAAAGGTCGTAATGACATTTTAATATGTTACGTATAGCACGTCTTGTCCTGAAACATAGGGCATGTTCGTGTTATCGGACCAGCCGGTTATTAGGACCAAAATGATCGCGTCCCGATGTGGTCCGATTAACCGGAATCGACTGTATGTGTGTGTGTGTGTGTATAAAATTAAGTACGATTTTGGATTTTTCTACAATTTTTCCGAAAATATTAATATTCAAAAAGGACTTTTATATAATTTAAAATATCAAAAAAAATCTTTTTAATAATATATATTTAGTTCTCGTGCAAAGTGTTTACTGATTGTCAAACAATTGTATTTTATTTCTTTATTTATAATTTTTAATAATATATTTCATTGTGACAAAGAATGTTAGTTAAAATCAATACTTTTTGTCATTGATTACTTAAAAAAGATTACCTGGGTTGATTATATATTTTAAAAAGTTGAATTGCTAAGAAAGATAACGCGCAATCAAAAGATGGATTACCAGACAGTTGCCTTTTTACTGATCCATGATGCCATAGAATTTTACTGTATTAGGAAGGTACGAATGCACAATAAGCAAAACGGTGTAAGGTTATCAAAATAACACAGATTTAATGTCTATGAAAGCATGATGTTTTCAAAATACTTTGTTAAAGCAATCAAGTTATGTATAGAAAATTTTAATGAAATCTTTGTAAATCAGGTGAGAGTCAGAAGTGTCTAGATTAAAAAACATAGCAATAAATTATCCTAAATTTGATTTCAAAATTATTTTGAATATTCAATTTTAAAATATTTTATAAAGATCTGAGGATAATCTAAGCAATTTTAAAGAATAGCTTATTGTTTCTCTTCTGAGTTCGATTTTACTTTTTTGTTTTCGATCATTACACATGGTATTCGTTTCCATAAACAGTGGCATTATTTCCCCATTTATATTTCTAAAATAACGTTTCATCATTAATAACATTTTCATCTTTATTTAATTTATGTGGCAATATTGCTCTCTATTTTTACTAAATTGAAAAAATAACAAGGTCTCAGATTTAGAGTACAATATTTGTTTCTCATGAAATTAAATAAATAAATAAAAGTATACGGCGAAAAAAAATGAATAAGCGCATTTCAGAAGAACACAAATATATTAAGAGTTTTGATAAAAACAAAACTTTATTTTTAAAAATTCTTTGTACATGGTTAAAAAGATGAGGCAGGAATTCTGAAAAAAGATCAATTTCGAAAATAATTTATTCTTCACATTTAGGAAACCTGAAAAAAGAAATATATTTCTTAAATTCAAATCTTACATATGTATACAAGAGTATTCAAAAGCCCTTACACAAACTTTAAAAACCGATCAAGCATTCAGAAACAGGTTTTATTCACAATAGAGCATGAGACACGTATGTCTGCTTTCCAATGAACTAAGTAAAAATACAGGAAATCTCAGATGAAGCGTACATCATGGGCTTAATACAACACAAATCTACAATAATATAGTTACATGAATTACATTTCTTGTGTACCACTATAGATAGAATGATGGCAAGCAAAGCATAAAATTTTGGAATAATTTAAAGTAAATATTTTTTTAAAACTTACTATTTAGAGCAGTAAATGCTTTGAACTTGTTTTTCATATGGATTTTTTGATGCCTTGTTTCGAATTTGTTTTCTATTAAATATGTATTGCACACTATTTGTAATATCATCTCCTTTTACTTGATTCACCGAAAAATATCCCCTTTCCGATACCATGTTCAATTTTAAAACTGATTTGTTTGAATACAATCTACTTATAATTTAATTTTGCTTAAATATCTGCAATCTATATTCAAAAATGTATCATTTTTTTTTGCACTGCATATAAATTGCAATTATAATTATACTTTCTTAACTATTATGCACATATTTAAGACATATTATCACTGTATTATAATGTTTTTTGGCATTTCGGTAAAAATATCAGTGTTTCATAAGGAAGAGAATGTTTAATATATGCATGCTACGAAAACGAAAGAAGAAAGGAAGAAATAAAATTGTTATCAGAAATTAGATATTAATAGAAAAGTCAATGATTATTACTAAATAGTGCTATCAGTTAAATACTTTATTATTATGGTAACTGGATAAGATGAATAATTTCTGAGTTTTTGTGGTACATAAGTAATTTAGAGTTCAAATTCTGTTGCTGACAGTACAAGATTATAATTGGTCGAAAAATAGATATGTAATATTTCATCCACTGTAATTGTTCCAAATGCTTATGATACTATGCCTAAATGCTTTTTTTTTTGTCTATTTCTTTCTTTTTTTTATTACAATTCAAGCCATAGTTTTTTCAATGATATAACTTTATAACAAAAGAGGACGTGGAACGAATTTGTAGAATCGCAAAAATTCGTTTGCAAACATTAAGGACAAACATAAAAATCTTGTTGACAACAGAATATGTAACCATGCAAGCAAATGATTATCCTTTTTTAACAACTGTTTTTCATCTATTGATAACTTCAAAATAGGGTCGTTTACTGATCAACAACAGATTGTAAGACTCTCCAGGCTTTTGCGCATGCGTTAGGATGGGTTTAATTCCTCAAAATAAGGATAAAAGGAAGGACGAAAGGAGGAGATGTTTATATCAAACAATGGTGATACATGGATCTTATGAGAAGTAAACGTTACAGATAATTAGTGTTACAGAAGGGAAAAGGAATTAATGCGCAGTAAAACATTTCAGAGCAATTTTTATTTAATGTAAGAGGCCTAAACATTAGATTATAAAGAGTAAATTAAAAACTGTTTATAAAATTTGGTAATTAGATTTTTACAAAATAATAAGGATCTTATTCTTATTAAAATGTTTTTTATATATTATTGAATTTTTTGATAATATTTTAAGATTAACAACAATGGATAACCAAGAGTTTATCCTATTTTAAATCGTTTATTTTCATTTAAGGAATTGCTGTAAATACGGAGCATCTCAAAAATATTATAAATATTATTTTCAAGATACATGATATTTTATAAATATATATTGATATTAAAGACATTACTAAGGATTTTTCTACTTGAAAATATTATTATTTTAAATATATAATGTGAAATAATTACTAAAATTGTCTTCGTACCACTCCTGAAAGCTTTTTTTTTTTGCTGTTTGAACTAGTCATATGAACACGAAATGTCAAGTTAAAATAAAATACGGACAGAAACGACACAACAGTCACTTAAAGGGGAAAAAATTGAACTAAACAGTATCTAACGGGGGAAATCTAAGGTTAAATGTGAATACCAAAAATGTTCTCATCGTCCCGCGTCTCATACCTTAATGAGATGGAATCGTCGAAATGGGGTCATCTCAGAATCCGTTGATGAACAGTAATTATGAATATTCTGTATATTGAATGATTGAATTTAATTACGTGGTTGAAGAATTGTTTTGGAAAATACTTAGATGAAGAAATTGAAATAATAACCAACTAATATTTTACTATTATCTTATTTTATATTTTACTAGTATCTTATGTTGTTGTTGTCGTGTCCGTGTTTTTCACGGAAAGGGGGTGCAGTATCTTCTGAGGGTAAAGACCCCTGAGCACCCGGAGGGCAGAAGTCCGACTTCTAGCTCACACACATGACACAACCCTTTTTAGGGGGTAGTCGAATTCATTCATACTCTCATTCATCTATCAGCAAGTTGGAATTTAGATCCAAATCAGAGACCGACTCACCCCTGATTCAGTACCCCAGAGGTATCGCTTTGTTATGGGAACTTGGAGGACTTTGCAGTCTCGACATATTTAACGTTCCCCAACTGCCATTAGCCAACACGGCGGTCTTTGGCCAAGACGAGGATAGAACCCGCGACCTTTCGCGTTACGAGACTGACGCTCTACCAACCAGGCTACCGCGGCCTCACTAGTATCTTATTTGTCAGCCTTAAGGATTTAATGCTTGACAGAAGCCGGCAGCTATTCTACTACTTAGAAATTATTTATTTAATTATTCCTTAAATCCTTTATATTCTTCAATTTTATTTATATTGAACTATATAAACTTAAACATCGAGTATCATTCAATATTTGGAAATGTAATATGCAAGACAATGAAGAAATAATGAAGAAATGCAAGCAGTTGAACTATGTTTCCACATTCAATCAGTGATCAAGAAATCACCTCTTTACTGAAAGTACACCCTTAACTGAGGGTAAATTAATCTGGCAATAATCCATCGCTTATTATATACTGAATGCATAATCTTGGGTATTAGCAACAGGAGACCGTCAAAAGTGCCTTTAGTATCACAGAAAAATAGTAAAAAATGTTTGTTCTGGATCAAGAAACGATAAAAGAAGTCGTAGAATAGGTAAAAGTTGCTTTATACGATGAAATTTGTCCTCTGCTTTAACATACAGATAATAGAATCAGAAGATAATAGAAACAAACGAATTCATACATCTCTTTCAGTCAAATGCAAATCCATCTTGTTGATGGAGACGAAATAATGACGTGGAAAATATTTTTTAGGTATGTACTGGATATCTTGATATTTGTGGACACAATGTTGAGTACTATAGTTAACCTTAATATCACTGCAAATCATATACTATCAGTAATGGCCATAAAATTCAATTATGGAGATGGTCATTTTCAACAGGATATTGCACCTCGATCATTCTAAAACTGGTTTGAGGAACATCAACCACAAGTTTCATAACTTCTTCCATGGCCAGCTCAATTCTTCGAACCCAATCTAATGGTGCATTTGGGGGACGAAATCAATACAGTTCCTTAAAGCTTGGAAACACCACCAGCCTATCTGACCAAATTTAAAGCTGTTAATATGTCAGGATAGGTCAACATTCCTCAGCAATGGTATCAATAATTTTTTGAGTCCATGTTGAGAAGAATATCAAAGATAAAGGTGAACCAACTCATCATTAGAGGGTGTTTCTATTTTTTCGGTCCCTCTGTGAGTATCACAGAAATATGCCAATGTGTGCAAAAAAAAAAAGTATGCTTTACAATTTTGGACAAATGGCTAAAAATTATTAAAGAACAACAATGTAAATTCATAGAATTGAAAAAAAAATCCGTTAAAAATTAAGATATTAAGTCCAACAAATGGAGCAAAGGTGTTTTGATAATTAATTTTCCAAAGACTTAAATTTGTATCATGGCTAGATGGAAATAATTGAATTGATAAATTTTGCTTACTAACAAACCTTAATTTAAAAACTAACCTCATAATCCATTAAATTTTCTTGATTGTAGAAACAGAGCTGATTACTGACACGGATGTCCGAACATTTGCATACAAAGGTAACCTGAAAATAATTTCAAAACAGCATGTATTATGAAAAAAAGAAAGAAAAAAATCATGTATTATGAAAAAATGAAGAAATATGTATTTTGCATCTTAATTAGATCTTTTGTCTGACGAACGATATACACGGTCCACCTGTGGTCTAGTGGCTTAACTCACGACACAAATTGAAGGAAGAAGGATATGAGCATCATCTGTCTGCTGTCTTAACCAATATAATTAATATTATAACTAAAAATTATAGAAACTGTTATTATAGAATAATGCCATTCTGAAACTTGACATTTATGATTACTCCACGGTCCGCTAATAGAATGCGGCATTTCATTCCATTTTATTTTCTAGCCTATATATTAAGGTTGACCATTAGGAATGGCACCACAGCAACTGGTCAAAGACTCGTGTGATTGAAGGAGTACGCGCTTCCTCAGAAGCTACTTCCTGTGCTAGCGTGAGATTAAGAAAGTTGAGCCATGGCGTTTGTTGGATGACAGTAACTTTTATCCCTCGTTGAAGTTCAACGTCGTTCTGACGCTGCTCAGTGTAGCAGAGCAGAAAATGAACGGAATGCACCATGTCGTTCTTTCACCACATCACACATCCCTAGCTTCACTCCGACCTCATTCAGTAAATGCCTTTATAGTATAGGGGAGAGTGTTATTGCTTTGGCTGCAAAAATTGGTAATCCATGTGTTTAATACAAAGACAATTCACAATTGCTTACTTAAGCGTGTTGCCTTTAAAGGAAATGCTTTCTTTTCTGAATAAAAACTTTTGTTTATTTTTACCAAGAGCCCATTTCGAATGAATCGATGGAAATATATTGAAAGAATTACGAATATATAGAACAATTCAATCCACGTCGTACCAAAAGCAAAGCCCTCCCTCTCTGGTTCTTCTTCAAATAACCCTATTTACAAAGCATGCACTGATAAGAAACGAAAACAGCATGTTGTTTTCAAAGGAAGTACTGGCTAAAATCAACGCATCTTTTTACAAAGGAAGCACTGGCCAGAAATGACTTTCATCTGCAAAGGACATGCTGTTCAGTTCTTGAGAATAAATACTAAATAAAGGATTCTAAATCAAGGTTCAAGATTTTCGTTTGAATATGTAATGAATATCTGAATGTTTTTGTGCGCTTCTGTAAAAGAACTGCTAGGCTATCTGTTGACAAATCAGGTAGGATTTAATCCAAAAACAGAGGCTTTTGGATTAAAAGTAATAATTAGAAGTAATGTCTTTAAAAACCTTACCTGCAAAATCGCCAAAGTATCCAACTATGAGAAGGAAACAAGACGCATCGTAAGCTTAGTTTATTAAGACATGAAGAACATAAATAAATTCAAATAATGAGATCATTTAACAATGTTGAACCCAGAATACAATACAAAAATTATTACAGCTATTACTGAAATCGAGAGATTAAAAATTAAAAGATATTCAAATTTTTAATTCTAAATTTAGAAATAAAATAAAATGCTTGGCTTAAAATTCGTTTTTCTTTATACTAATTTTAAAATGTATGATTAATTTTAACAAGAGAAATGCTTAAATTTTAAAAAATATAGTCTCAGTATCATTTTCCGAACGCATAAATTCTGTAAATAACAACAAAAAATATTTCTACAAAAATACTTAAAAATACTTTTTAAAGTTTTTAATGTAAGTAAAAAACTACATGCAATAAAATGAGTATCACTGAAAAGTTTTAATTTCTAAAGCGAGGCTATTATGGTTTTTGCAAAAAAATCTAACCCAAAGTTATTCAGAAAAAAATTAATGAAATTGCATTTTATTTTTATTTTATTAGAAAATATAATTAGACTTTTAAAATTCTTCTCTTGGAGAGAGAGTATCTACTGCTAGTAAATACTTTTTGAAGTTTAAGTGATACAATTAAATATTCCACGTTATAATATGAAATTAGGTTATTCGGCCCTTATTTAGTTTGATTTTTCTTCATGATGTCACATGACTTAATTTATAGATTATATATCAACCTACAAACACGATCATATTAGTTATTAAAAGGGTTTCCAAATTAAAAAAAAAAGTTTGATAGGACTGAAAATTTCTAATCCTCATTTGACAAAAAAGTAACCATGGTTTATCAAATATTCTATTCTGTGTAAACTTTCTAGCTTTAAAATGTATCTTCAACACATCCGAACATAAACCTTGATTTCATTAGGAAATAAAATTGTTAATTAATAAAAAAGATCGAATTTCCTTTTTGGAAATAAATGCATCCAGTTTCCAAAACAAAAGCTAATCATTGAAATGTACTGCATCATCTGCTAACTAGATTTCCTTGTTCTAGATCAACAGTCAATTCTGTCCTGTAGAGGGCTTTGAACATTTTTTTCATCATGCATTTTATATAAATCATATTCAACCTATAAACATTATCATGACAAAATCTCGAATTTGAATTCTATATAGCAATATCATTTTTGAGGCGATTACAGTATTTAAAAGTTTTATCTTCAGTAGCACAGTATAGCGAAAACTGTGGAACGTTGTTGAAATCTTTTTAATTAGCAACGACATTTTATTTCGTTGAATAATATTTAATGTCTCTTTTTTACAAAACAAATTTTTTGTTAATATCAACAAAGAAAAGCGGAGCAGAAAATTGATTTTCTACTATGTTCGAAATTTTATCTTGACTGCTTTTTTTATAATACTATAAAACGCTTCTAGTTATTTCATAAAATCGAATGTTGTCAAATTATGAAGACCAGACAAATATTAAAAAAGACCAGGGAAATATTAAGTAAGGATTATATCTGCCATATACCATTGAACCCATTAAGTAATCCTTGTTACAATCCGAATGCTTTTAAAAAATAACCAATGTACTTATTCGAAATTTATTATTAAATCCTTTTATCTATATTTTATACATTATGACACTATAAAGTCTCATTTCTAATTGTGTTGAATAGTTGATGTCGAAATCTTTAGAGGCATACAGGCATTTACTTCAAGTAAGAAAAATGTTCTAAATATAAACATTTCTATAAAAAATTATATTTTATATTGGTCCCAATGCTGCTTGAAATGTAGCTAAGATACGGGATAAGAAAGAGGTTCTATCTCCACTTCAAATATAGAGATAGAGCCTACATTACTGTATAAATAAGCAGATTCTCGCTTCCCCAAAAGGTATAGAAATGGAACTGAGCTTCCTTCATACCAGTCACACTCCCACTACTATTACCGTAATGGAGATCATTTTGCATTTTTCTTAATCTATGTTGTCGTGGCTGATGGAGGGGAGCAAGCCCCAAACTGCACTTACATCAGGGGGGAGGTCATGACGTCATGTTTGCTCTCGTTCGGATTTTCGGCGCAACTTGGATTTTATACATCGTATAACTAGATCACATAAACTGAATTAATTCGATTTAATTCTTTGCGATAATGTTATACATCTTAGTAACGCATACATTGGTGTTTGCCATCTACATTTTTCATTATAATTTTCCATTTAATCATATTTAAAATAGTTTTCAGTTATTCAAGTAAGAAAGCATTTCACTATGTCGAAAATTTACAAAATATTACCTTCATTTAAATCAAAGTCTTGTCTATACATTTCTATCTCCCTTTTCCTAAATACCTTGGTCGGCTTTCTTGATTTCAGTTTTCGTTATAGCGTTGATGCATTTATTTAAAAGTATGAAATTTTACATGAATTTTTTAAACGCTCATAGATTATGCAGAGATTAATATCTAGCATGCAATATCAAAAGAAATGTAATAAAATAGTAAAAGTTACATTTATTAATTTATTAATAGTTTACGTTTATTAATAGTTACGTTTAAAAATACGAAATAAAGGTTTACATAGAAATATAAATTCAACGTTTTCAGATGAGTGGTAATAGAAAATTTAATTTACTGTTTCTCGATGTCTTTTTTCTTTTTTCTTTTTTTTTTTTTGACTAAAAAGATTTTTCATAAATTGAGGTAATCATGTGATTTGCATTGATTATTAACTACCAATTATTGTGTATAACTATATGCTTAAAAGCGAATTGATTAAATAAATGTAAGGTTAATATAGAAGAAAATTTTCCTCGTACACTTACCGTGTGCCAACAACATAGATGCTGAAAAAAAATACAATAATTCTATATTTTTGTTTTTAAATCTGAAGAGGAAAAAAAAAACTGAAAGAATTTTTTTTTCATCTAGATATTTTGAGCTGTATTGACTGTTTCATATTTATTTTTTGAATCTTAATGAAGATTTTTTTAAATTCCAATCTCAAATAAGTAAATAAAAAATAGAAAGGAATTTTAAAAAATAATAGAAATAATAATAAAAAACAATAAAACAAAAAAACTATTATTTAAGAGGAAATAATACCATTCATTCCAAGAAGTGATAGTGAATTCAGAATATCTAGTTATTATTGAACTGATGCTGTTATCCTATCGGTAACTTCAACAGTATCATAAATTCAACAAGTTGATGGAAATGTTTTAAAAGTACAGATTCACAAACGTCTGTTAGAGCTATCCATAAACCAGTTAAGATTTTGATTGATATACTTATAAGCATTTCTTGCTTTCCATTATTTAACTTTAACTATGACATTTTTGTGAAGTTCGAATTTTGTAATCTACTTTTTTTTACTATTTTTTCATGATGCAGTTGAGTAAATTATTAAATGGATTAGCCTTTATTTTTAGTAAGTTTATTTCTTCAATGTGCAATCAAGCATATTGATCAGTATTATTAGATTAAGGTTTAACATTTAACACCACACCTCGGTTTCTAGAGCTCATGGGGCCCCTTTCCGGTTTGGTATAGATGTAGATGGACTTTATTAACAAAAAAAAAAAGTACACAACAATGAATTTGAAAGGTACAGAAAAATGACTAAATACATAAAAATACAACATAGCAAGTGATAATAAATGCTAAACTGAACTTCTTGAGCACAAGAAACTGGATGAATGGGCATAGTAATATACAGTATGAAATGTACAAAAGAGTTAAAAATATTGAGAGGGGGATGAAAATCAAGTTATGAATAAAGTACGAGCTGTATTAAATGGTGACCTAAGAGATAATAGAGTTACTCTAATTGAAGCAGCTTTCCCTGATCAATTAGGAATCTAATCATATTTATGATTCTACTTTTGGATGACGGATTACTAAGGACTCTTTTGTACCACAGACTTTCTAGCGATAATGAGGGTTTTCTGAGGTGCCATGAAACAGTAAAAGGGCAAGAAGTCGCAAAGTGAATGGGATCGCCGATTTCTCCACAAGAGCAGTAATTATTTGCTATTAGATTAAGGTTTAATATAAGACGGTTTAATGGCTGTTAATAGAAAACTTAACATGTTTTATTACGATAGTCTTCTTTTATTAAAGAAATAGCAAGATGCCGAATTATAACATTTTTTTTTTCTGTTTTAAAAAAATACTAAGAGGAATCAACGCTTAAAATATTAATGATAAATATATCCGTTCTAAGCTATCTAGTTCTGTTTATTTTAGAATAGTAATAATATCTAAGTTGACCAATGAAAAGGGGGATAATAATAATTATTATTAGATGATTAGAGATCTAGCATATCAGCACTTTTAGGAGAGACCCATTTCATCGCCTATTATTATAAACTCTCACAGACTCATATGTATATTTATATTTCAACCTTTAAATAATAATAAAAATATTGTTATACAACTTCCGAACTATTCATAAAAAGTAGTTAATGACTCTTTAGCCACAAAATAGCAATTCAAATAAATTTATTGTTGTGATATTTTTATCCCTAATAAAGTAGATGTAGAATCATAAAATTTACTTACCATCTTGTTCTGAAGAATCTAGAAAATAATGTAAAAGAGAAGTTAGAATGCAAAATTATTTTGAAATTAAATTTCAGTTCCATTTCTTAAAGTATTATATGTAAGGTTTAACTATTCCTTTATGTTGATGAATCAATTTCATTTTAGGTCTCTGCTATGTTTATAATTGCATAGCAGTTATACATTTTAAAAAATGAACTGTTTACGAAAGAAATAGAATATATATTTTGGTCATTCAAATATACTTTGGTCATTCAAATATACTTTGGTCAGAGTACTTACGTAGCGGTTTTCCAAAAGTACCTGAAAGATAAACACACGCAGTATAAGAATACAAAAAGTATTAAATAGCAATAGGTTTTAAAAAAAAATGTAAGAAACAGATTTTTACTATATAAAAAAGTAATACATCGAAAATTGCAATTTATTTTTCCAAGTAAATTGTTTGAATCAATATTGCAATTTATTTATACTTAGGACTATTTTATTTCATTCATATTTTTTAATTCCTCTTTAACACGGTGAATGTCGCATAACTCATCTATCTAAATGTGCCGAGCCTTACTAATCTTACTAAATCACTAATTCGTTACAATAGTTAAGAGATAGCAAAGAAAAGTTCACCTGGTCAGGTGGTCAGAATATCAGGAGTGAATCGTGCAAGTAAACATGTTCAAAGAAATAATTTAAAAAATCGGATGGTTCAATTGGTTCCAAAAATTGATTCACATGTTTTCTTGTCTTCAGGTTTTTCGTATAATAAAAAAATCTCCAATATATACATTTTTATAATGTTTATAAGCGTATCTGACCACAAAAAGTATTCATTTAATAATCCTTGGTAATTTATACCTTTATAGGAATTTAACACAAAATATAAAAATAAGCTTTGCAAATTGTATTATTAGTGTATTAAAGTTAAGCCAAAAGTAAAAATTTACCATTAAAACTAAAGGTTGTTGACTCAAAATATCGTATGCCTAAAACCAGACGCAATAAAACATACGAAATTCCTATCCAGGGTTTGGAATTCCTTAACAAATGGTTTTTGTAAAAGAAATCAATAATCATTTGCAATAATTTATTTATATAACTTATACAAGTATTTTGTATTAATAAATAATTTTGGCAAATTTTATATGCCCTATTTTGACGTAACGTTAACGAAATGTTCACTTTTCAGTTTTATTTAAAATTATTAAATTAATTTGAGTATTTTTAAACAGTGATCGAATGAATATTTTAATAAGACTCCATGGAATCATACTGATAATTAAATCTATTAATTAAAAATGCATGCGATTAACCACTTTCAACGATTAGATAGTTGTCCATCACATTAGCATATTGATTCTTACAAAAGAATTATAATAAGAACGCTTACATTAATTTTTAAGAATTACAATAAACCTATTCCAGTATCTTTAAGCTTCTTAAGGAAGAATTCTTAATTAAGAATTCCCGCATCTTTAAGCTTCTTAAGGAAGAATTCTTAATTAAGAATTCCCGTATCTTTAAGCTTCTTAAGGAATCCTCTCACATATATGTATAATTCTGTATTTTGATATATTATTTTACAGGGAAATTTATTTATAGTTTGGCGTTTTCTTGGGAGGAGGTTGGAATTACTCAGTAGAATTGATTTTATATTGCAATACTGTACAGTGAAACTTCAAAAAAAATTTTAACTTATTTATTATACTAATAATACAGTGGAGATATACAATAAGAGAAAATATTAATACCTCCACAGTCATATGACTTATGTATATGACGTATGACTTACAATATTTTATTAATACATTAATATAGATAATAATACCTTAATACTCCAAAGGTATGCCATGATAGAAAGTATTTTAGTCGGATTCATAAAGGTAGTGGTCTAAATTTACATATAATTCCATGTAACTTTTATTCACGGGAGGCAAAGATGGGAAAAACAGGTGTTTGAAAATAATGTATCCACTAAAGAACACAGATTTAAATAATATATTTTACATTATGCATAATCTGTATTTATTTTTAAAAATTTCCTAAAAAGAAATAATTGCAATGGCTTCTTAAAATCTGAAAACCTGATTTAAAATGCCTTGATTTTTATATTTTCTGGTATGCGACTTTGAACTGTGTTGTATTAAAAAGCATTAATTTCACGATTTCATGAAATCTAAAAGATTTTTCTGACGATTTAGAGATGATATCACTTTCTTGCATACGACTTATAGCTATATTGCATAAAAGTCATTATATCAATAACTTCTTAAAATTTAACAAATTTTATAGAAGATTCGACAATTTCTCTAGTTTCTGCTATGCAATTCATGCTAAAAGAAATTCAAGCTGTGAAAAATGTGGGTTTCAAGGAGTTGACGAATCAACACATTTTAGAGCTCTCTCTCTCTGTCAGGAAAATACATTTTTGGCATTATGTTTATCTGTCTGTCTTTGAATATGAACCTCAGAAATGTATTGAGCTGAAGGAATGAAATTTAGAACGTCGTCCTTATGCAAAATTCATTGATTTCTGAAAAATTTTGTACAAAATGCATTTAAGAAAAATCTGTCTGTCTACTCCTGTATGTGCTAACACCATAAATCGATAATGCAATAGAATCTAAGGTTAAAATTTGGTATATAATATCATAAACAAAAACGTAACTGCACTTTATATTTTGCACTATATCCATCAAAAGAGCAACCATTTGTCATTATATATATTCTTGAATGTATAAAGGAAATTTACATAAATGAAATTTAATGCCCTCTTTTGTTACTGAAATCGCCTGCTTGTTTTGAAATTTAGTTCCAATTAATTGAAAGAAAATTCCAAGCTTGAAAGTGTTTGAAATTTATGGCAAAAAAGTAATACATTTCTCTATGTTCAGTGGCTCGATAGTTCATTCAGTGACACAAATTCTTCCATGGCAAAAACGTAAAACTTATATTAGGAAAAAATCTTTAAAAATTCAATTAAAATTACCACTGCTTAGATTTGTGAATAAAATTGAGTGGTTCAAAAAAAATCAGAAAATTGAGGATGGATCCTTTTTCTATTAAAATTAGTTTCATTTTTAAAAAAATGTATAAGTGATGGGATTTAAAATTCAAAACCTAAGATGTAACATGTGGGGAATTAAGATGATGCAGCCGCACTGGGAATGTATTAATATTAGCTCTCAGAGATCAAAAGTCGATGAATATCTCTGAACCTAATGGTAATCTAGTGAACATTTTATCTTCTTTTCTATTTGCTTCAGCTGACCATCGTTGTAAATGAGATTTAATGAAGTCTGTTCACCGTTTTACGGTCCCGCAGAGTTTTACATTTAAAACAAAAGTTAGGTTTTATAAACCTTTAAAAAAGAGCCCTTGACTAAATAGTATTGGAAAAGTTGGTATTTTGGCGACTTTCATGGCTTTTTCATTTCCCAAAAGACTTCCAGAATTCATAGTTAGTTCTTTCCCATATGCCACAAAATGTGACATATTGAACCACTGCAAGTACATGTTGGTGTCTAACTATCCTAGTCTGGGTCAGATGTTCAAAGAATTCAACTTTCACATGGAAAATTGAAATGAAAGTTCTATATTCCTAAGTATTCCAGAAAGCTGGTGGGAAAATTATTAGTATTTATAGCAAATAATAGATTTTTTTCCTTTTGTCTTTCAATTTTAGCACATTTTATATAGGAGTATTTGATATCTTTCATTTTTTTTTCTTTTCACAACTGATCTGAGACCTTCTGTCAAGCTTTCAATTACGACTTTTTACATTGTGGTTCGTGTTAACTTTCTTGCACAAAAAGAAATAATTGTTAAAAATTTGAGCTATCTACTAATTTTGAGGAATCTCCACATGTCAAACTCTTTAAAAAAAAGGAAGGGGGATGGGAATTATGTTTGTGCATTCAATACCTAAAAAACTTTTGGAATTAAATAAAAACAATTTTGATGCTGTCCTTATTCGAAAGTTTTAGTTTTTTGCCAATTTCTGAGGGTAATTCATCTAAAGGAAGTTTTCCTGCCTGTCTTGGTAAAAGTGAACACTCATTACAAAATGTAAAAAGTTAGATAGATAAAATTCGATACAGATTTTAAGCAGTTAAATTAAAGATTCGTACAAATTTTGAGCCACATCATTTTGCATACTTGCATGTAGGAAAAAGATATAACTCAAAACAGGAATAATTAGTCCTTTTATTAAAATTTTAGTTATATATCAAATTTATAGACATAAATAGTTTTCATTAGAAACTTAATAAATATTTTTCTATATACAGAAAAAACCATACGCAAGTTATAAATGGAATTATTTTGCTATTAGTTTTGTAATGAAGGAAAAACTTAATGATCAACTTAAATAATTAAAAACAACTTTTTTTTAGTAAAAGAAATTAGATTTAAAAAAATCAAATTGGCACCACTGGAAAGCTTAATTTTTCAATTTTAAAATGGAATGGAATGGAATATTTTTGGAATAAAATTCTCAAAATTATTGAAGGAGAAAAATAAAAATTTGTATTTAAATAATCATATAAATGTATAAAATCGTAGTTAAAATAATAATATTAATGTATAAAATTATAATTAAAATAATAATTTTTAATGGAACATTTATTTAAATACCCTTTTCAGTGAAGAAGATCCAAGCTACCTGAAAACATATTTGTTTTTGGCCAGATTTGGTAGTTCTAGATTCAATAGTTTGCTCTCTAGATTGTTAGGAACAAATTTTTCTTCATGCATATCACAATTAACTGATTCAGTCTATTGGTCAGCATCAATCATATTATGTATATATTTTAATGAACCTTGATTATATCAATAACAAATGTTATGAAAATGCTGCATTTTTATATCAATAATTTCGTTTTTTATGGTTCTCATTTTGATTACTTGAATAACAGTCACAAATTTAAATTCGCATTTGCTGTAAAATTAATAAGAATTGTACTGAGAATAGAAAAATTTGTTGTCACTATCGTTACTGATTCTTATATATTACTGCATCCTACTGATTTTTTTTTCAGTTTGTTTTAAAAAGTTTTTTTCTTTGAAACTTTGCATTTAATTATTCGACGATGCACAAAAAAATTACAAACTTAAAAATTTTCTACCATAAAATAATCAAAATTAAGAATCTGCAAAATAACCTTTTAAAAACCCTCTTTAAAATGAAACATTTTTTTAGACATTTGACCTATTTTTATTAAACTTCAACTATTTTTGGGTGAAATTACTAGATGGAATAATATAAAATATTTTTTTAAAGTCAGGAATAATTATCAATTTGCATTTCTACTTCAAAATAGTTCAGAATACTGACCTGGCACTACTAAAACAATAGCAGAAAGAACTGAAAAAATCGCAAAATAAATCTTTAGTGAATGAAACATCTTGAAATACGGCTATAAAATGAAAGAATTTTCAAAATTCACGTTTCTTATAACTTCAACCAAACTATTATTTTTCTATTGCACCTGTGTTTTGATTTCATCATATTTACGTGGAATATATCGTATTTTCAAAACAAGGTTAAAAGCAGGAATTAAAATATTCTTTGAGAGACGTTACATGAGTGGGACATGAACTTTAATATCCATTAAAATGTGATTGCTTACACTAGGAAGTCGATCTAATTTCTGCTAAAATGTTTATTTAAACAGACACAAACACACTTAGCCTTCCTGAAGACGTGACTTTCGTTCTAACAGTTTCCATTAAACGTCTAGAGCTCACCTAAAGATGGGTATTATCAACATTTGATGCACGTTTTAATAGGTATATTTGGTGACCTTTAAAGTAACTGTTATTTAACTATTAAAACTACTTTTTTGTGTGAAACAAAATGTAAAAGTTCAAGTTTATATCTTGAAGATCAAGATTATTTGGATTCCATTTAAGTGTTGTTGCCGGTCGAATTGGAAGTGTTGTTTGGAAGTGTATTGCTTTCGGAGAAATGTTTTCAAAACTTCGTTATTTACATCAACAAGTTAATAAGGTGATTTTAAATCTTTTAAAAATATAATTGTTTATCTCAAATGGTAGAATCAATGTCAATAAAAGTAGGAATGTTTCTCAAAAAAAAAAAATCTATATTGAAGTGCTGACGATTTTCAGGAAGGGGGAAAAATGTCCTCACTTAAATGTTAGTATTCTCATTGAGTCAGCAGTCAACCACAACAAATCCTGTCGATACTGCTACGTTCAGTGGTGGTGGGGTGGTCGGTTGTATTCAAGAAGTATTCTCATTGAGATTCTTCGTACAAGTTCTTCAAAACGAGTGTCAGGAAGGGGGAAAAATGTCCTCACTTAAATGTTAGTATTCTCATTGAGTCAGCAGTCGACCACGACAAATCCTGTCGATACTGCTATGTTCAGTGGTGATGGGGTGGTCGGTTGTATGTAAGAAGTATTCTCATTGAGATACTTCATACAAGTTCTTCAAAACGAGTGTGCTTATCCGAGATGAAACTTATATTCATACGGCTGCAAAGATGCGGCTGTTTATTTTTGACACAAATTTGTTCTATAGCATAATTCATTTCTTTTTCTCTTTTTACTTTCTCTTCAGCTGGAACTTGAGGTTTTGACGAATCTCCATAATTTAGACCTTCCTGAATTCGAAAAACATATTTTTAAAAAAATGTTTGTCAGTTTAAGACAAAAATTAAAAAAAAATCATTTTGAATTAAACAGGGGAAAATTGATATACGGTCCTCACACCTAATTTGTAGACTTATATTATATTTTGTGCAAGATCCTTTCTGAAGGAATCTGTTCTGTCCGATAATTAAAATACAAATTAATACGATAATTGCAAAATAAAAAAAGCTAGATGAGTAAAGTTTGCTATTCATATTTAATACTTATATAGCATAAACCTATCAAATTTTAAGAGAAATCCAAAAAGGAGTTAAACTTTACTGTTCTGTATATTCAGAAGCATGTAAACATGATTTAAATATATCAAATTTGATACGTGATTACGTGGTTATTACAATTATAGCTTTTTTTCAAATTTTTATTTCAATCAACTAAGAAAAACGCATCAAATTCGATTTCCGGATACAATTAATCGCATGCCAAAGAAAAATCACCAAAAGTCCTTTCAAGGATCACACAATAAATTGAGCAAAAATGCTAAAATTAACTCCAAAGGTTAATATTTTATAATAATGCATACCAGTGTCATGTACGGTGATCCCAACCTTACCCAAGTTCCATTATTTTTATATAAGCTGGAATGGGGAAATTTTGATGGAGACTATTCTAGCTGGTTTGCTTGTTCAACCCTCACCAATGACTTGGAAAGTCTAAATAATGCCAGACACGATATTTTTTTAGGGCCCTGATCGTATATTGCCTTAAAAATGACATAAATGCATCAAAATTTTGTATACTTATCGTCCACTAAGATTTTTACTCCGGTACCTTCTTTTTTGTACCCCGTTTTCCTTAAAAAACACAAAGATATTCACTGTTAATAATTTAGTTTTCATGAGTAGAAAATATATCACACATGGTTAATTATGACATAATAAAAACTAACCCCCTTTGATGAACAGCTCATCCGCCGAGATTCTATTAATTTTTTTTTTAAAATTTCAAGACATATTCATATACGATTGGAAACTAATTTAAGGGGACATCGTACTTTCACAACCTTTTTTTTTTATTTGAAGCATTAAACAAAAAAATTTCATAGTAGTGTATGTTAACATTGAAATAAAAATACTCTTAAAAGTTTAAAAAAAACATTTTAATCTACCTGTTTAGATGAAATTTAAATTTTTAAAATTTGCTTTTACCTTTTTAAATATGAGTATTTTTGCTTCGAACTTTATTTATAGATTCTCTAAAATATATTGAACAAAGCTGTAATGATATATTGCACAAAACTGTAATGATATATTGCACAAAACTGTAATGATATATTGCACAAAACTGTAATGATATATTGTACAAAACTGTAATGATATATTGCACAAAACTGTAATGATATATTGCACAAAATTGTAATGATATATTGCACAAAACTGTAATGATATATTGCATAAAACTGTAATGATATATTGCACAAAACTGTAATGATATATTGTACAAAACTGTACAAGATATATTCAGTACTTAATTTAATATAAAATTTTAAAACTTATATGAGGGAAAGATACGAAAATTTAGCAACATCTCATTTTAACTCTAGTGTCTAAAAAAAATTAGATATGTTAATACTTATTGCATGCACACTTTCATTAAATGTATAACAATGAACGTGTAGACAAAATTTGAAATATATATGTTATTTAGGAGAAAAAAAACACCTTACCATTTTAAAAACAAAAAGATGAAGAAAAACAGAATATGGAGAAAAATGCATTTAAAGATTTGATTTGTGAATCTATTTGCTCATTTCTCAAGCAAATATTTTACGTAGTCATAAAAACTATATAATTTAAAATATATATACTAAATCTAAAACACTTATTTTCAATACAAGACATTTAATATCGATTTAAACACTCGTTATTGCTGCAAAAAGAAACCTCATCTAGAAAATCGTTCACAAGCACTTTTTTTTCCTGAACTAACTCATACACAGCAGATTACTTACGTTTTCTGATGCACACGCCAATTATCCCTCCAAATGGCTAAATGTCTAAATTGTTTATTCAGAGAAATGTTATTTACAGCTTGAACCCTTTCTAATGATTTAGATAACAATACATTGAACTCAGAAACTGCGTCTGCCAGTGCAATTCGAACTCAACACAGTGAGCCACAAATTTCGTTTGAGCATTTATTTCATATTACACTATGAAGACTCGCTTGAATTCTGTATCAAACACCTTGCCCAAGATTAAAAAAGTTCATCTAATGCCAGTCGTTTATAAATTGGCATAATTTTTGGGACACATTTTTCATTTATTGGTGATTTTATATGCGTTTAATGTGAAACGTGTTTTATCATTGATTAAAGCTTCTTGATAGCTTCTTGAAGCACTAATAATAATTACCTGAAATGCACAATTTCCTGATAAAAAGAGTAAAATAATTAAACTTTTTTTAGTTGTGGCAATAGTTCGGAAATTACGAGCCTTTAAAGGCCATTTTTAAAGGTCCAGGTCCTTTTAAATCCCTGTCATAGCGAATAAAAACTTTAATAAGTTTTGTAACAATATATATAAAACTGCAGTTTTCTAATGTGATGTGAAGAAGGATATAAGCAAACGAATGATCCAATAAAAATAATTTCGACATTTTGATTATTTTTAGGTTTTCTGTCTCCTTTAAATTGAATCAGCCTGAAGCCTGATTAAATCAACTTGATTAAAAAGTATATGAAATCTATACTTATAATAAAGCTCAATGTGTGTGTGTGTGTGTGTGTGTGTGTGTGTGTGTTGGCGCTCTAGAGGCCAGACCGTTGGACCTACAGCTACCAAATTTGGTACATGTATACCTTGGAGGTCGGGAATGTGCACCTCGGAGCCCTTTTTTTCGAATTTTTAATTAGAATTTGAATTAATTAAAATTTTAGCGGAATTTCGACGTTTTTCCACCATAACTTCCGAAAATATTATTGCACAAACATGATTTTTATATCCATTTAAAGATTAAAAAATAAAAGCTTTCTAACGGTATCAGTTTTTTTAATTTATAACGTAAGCTTCTATTTCCAAAGAAATATTTTAACCATGTTTTTATCACGTGACGGGATAAAATAAAAGAATGCCGGAAGTTCGAATAAAAAAACTATCATCTCAAAATAAATCTAAAGAAATGCAACTTTTGACACGTGACTGGATAAAATAAAATAAATATAAAATGTGATATTTTCTTTAAAAATTGCAAGGCAAAGGATTCTATGATCGTTTGCAATATTTAAATCATTAATTGAATAAATTATCTTTATTTATACAGGATTGAATTTATACAGGATATGCATTCAAATTCCTTTCCAATGGCCAATTTGTAAAATATTATTAATAGGCATACATATTGTTTAATACTATTAATTTGATCTAAATGAAGTAAATAATTACATTTTATGTGGTTTGAGTTAAACAATGCATTTATGAATAATTATTTTTAGATTTCTTCATACTTTGCTCTGTCACCCATATTTTACAAAATATTTTTATTAATATTTTAAATAAAAGTTGCTACATCAATCAGTCTACTAAATCAATCATTAAAACTAACTGATTTATAAAATTAAAAAATATTATTAGGAAAACGCTTTCTTTTAGAACTTTCAGTCCATCATCTCAAAGAAAATATTAATTTCAGGCCAATCAATGCCCGGAGTTACTTAAAGGCTAATGAATATGTGATTTAATTGAAAATGTTAGAACCCATTACTCATGGCGAACCAGCTGGTCGCCAAAGGCGGCTAGTATGAAATAAAACTAGAAGTAAAAATTCTATGCAAGAGTAAATTGCTAAAAAAAACATTTTTGTTTAAAGTCTTAATTTTAACATTGTCAAAAGGGAATGTTTCAATGGATGAATTTAAATTTCTTTATAATGCTACAAGCACTGTAACAGATTGAATATCAAATTTAAGAAAAACAAAAATTTAAAGTAAAGAAAAAAACGTGCAGGTATGAAACTGATAATATTAAAAAAAGTAATTTTTAAAATTTTAAGATAAAGCAAAACCTCCTTTTTGTGAGATTAATAGTGTGCGAATATGCGTTTGGTTTGGTTTATTTGATTTTATAGGCGCAAAAGCCATATTTTGGCTAAACTGCGCCAGACAAATGGTTTAAGTTATTTATATAGCAGATTAAAATTGAGATAAAAACTTAATTGCTTTACCAATATTTAAAATTTTAACATGGAAAATTGATAGTTAAAACAAAAAAGTAGAGCAGAGACGATTTAAAAAGACAATAAACACTAAATAGAATTATAAAATCCAATGATTTTTAAGAAGTTAAAAAATTTTTATGAGGATATTCACCCACTAAATCTGGTAGTGTTAATGATGGCGATGAAGAAAAACAAATGATTGCGATGATGATTAAAAGAGAGACATTGTATTAAAATGTGTAAAACTGTAAAGTCTACACGACATCTCAGGCATATCGGTACTTCATTGCTGAAAAAATGCTTGTGAGTAAAATGGGTGTGTTCAGTGCGAAGACGAGTCAGTTATATGTCCTATGCGAAGACGAATATGCGATCATCAACTTTCATAGTTATTATCTAAGTAACGTAGGTTAGTCTTTTCTTTTCTTTTCTTCTTCTTTTTCTTTCTTTCTTTTTTTTTTTTTTTTTTTTTTTGTACTCAATTTAATTTTCTGCCTAATTCAATCAATTTCTTTTAAATCTTATCTCGAACTGAATGGAAGAGAGACACGTTGGTCTTCCTCAAGGCATTTCTAATAATATTTCGAATTCCGTTAATTTAGAAATGATTGAATGAAGTTCAGCTGTAAAAACATTCAGGGAAGCAGTCTGAAATTGAAAATTTATTTACATCTGACTGCTGCTATTCGACAATAAGTAATAAAATTGATTTCTGTGCCACATATGTTATATATATATATTCGTGTGCATGCATGTATGTGTATGCTCAAGAGTAGAGGAAAAGGGAGCGAGCAATTATATTACACTGAGAATAATTAGAGAAAAACAAAGTTTGACACCCATTTTGTTCCAAAAGCCAAAATAAGTAAATAAATGAATAAATGCAAATTTTATAAAAATCAAAAATTTATTTTATTGAATTTACTGTTTTATTCAATTTATTTTATTAGTATTATGAATTGTTTATTATTTTACTTATTTTTATTTATCGAATCTTTTAATTCCAGGCTTAAAAAAGAGTTAGAATATTTTAAAGATTGATGAAAAAAAGTTTATATTTAAATTTTTATTTCATTATGTTAATGAGGGCATATCATTTATAATTTCATCTTCTTAATTTCGACAAATTAACAATACCTTTATTTCTAAATGTATTAATGCTTTTACGTTACTTTTGTGCTTGTGTGTGTGTTTTTTATTTTTTGACACATATTAGTTGTTTGCGCTTTTTTTTTTTGTATGGTTTGGAACTTTGCAATTCTTTATTCTTTGCTATTCCTTTTTTTATATGTGTTTTAATTTGCTTTGTGACAATTATTTTTTGCGTGGTTAATGCACTCCGTAAATGCTGTTTACTTATCTCTATCTTTGCTGTATACTTATTTCAAATAAATGAAAAAGCAAACAGATAATAATTGTGATCATCAAATGTTACTGACAGAGGATTAGTAAATGACAATGCCGCTAATTTGGTAAAAGCAAGTGAATGCTATTCTAACGATTTTTATATTAAATCAATTACTAATCTTTCAAGTAAATAAAAGGGGAATTTTAGGGCTTGCTCCGAATTCAAGCTACATGAAATGTTTATAAACAGCCGGATTCAACTCTTTGAAAGTTTTTTTTTTTTCAGTTCTTTGATAATTTTTTGTCAGTGCCTTATCCATTTTGTCATCAGTTTGATAATTGGAATGGTGTCAGTCATAAACATGAAATCAGGTCCATCAGAATCGCACAAAAAGATTTTGTAATCATTCCCTATTAATAGCAATGTCTCTATAAATATAGTATATGCTTTTCATATCCAGAAAAAGCATTTTTGGCTTTAAGTTTATTTTTTTTTAAAGCATTAAATGCCGAAAAGACGCTTTACTTTACGTCGACACCAAACAAACGTAATTAAACCAATGCTAATGGTTAATAGAACACAAATATTAGCACATGCACCACACTCCAGAAAGTATATAATTTTAAAAGTTAATAAACATTGTTTCAACATTCCTTCAGTGATCAACATAATCAGTTGAAAACGTTGGGCATTGGGTACTTTCTGAAGAACATAATAAAAACAAGATAAACTTTTCATGTTTTGATCTTTTAGATAAATTAAAATGATAGGAAGTCCTTCAGACAGTTTCAGAATGATGGGAAGCCTTTCACCTCTCAAGGAAACCATTCCCCCCCCCCCCTTTTCCAAGAGAATTGAACCAAATTTAAAAACTGCATAATTTTTTCATCTGCTTTACCTAATTGTAGGATAGAACATTGTACTTCTAATTGAGCATCTATAAGTAGGATTTACTTGATTGTAGGATTGTAGAAAATACATAATTATTCGGAAACTTCCCTACACTTGTACATCTGGAAGTGAGTGAAAAGCAGAAGAAAATCCATCTTATAAACGGGAAAGAGACTAATTTTAATAAAAGATTTTTTTATTTAATTTTTGATAAATTGGTTAAAGATATTAATAACCGAGTCTAATTTTTATTTGCTTAAAGTGACTAAATAAATTTTAAAAATGAAGAAATAATTGTGTGTGCAATACACACACACACATATATACACATTTATTTCTTCATTATATATATATATATATATATATATATATATATATATATATATATATATATATATATATATATATATATTAAAACTCACTGTGTGTGTGTGTGTGTGTGTTGGCGCTCTACAGGTCAGACCGATTGACCAACAGCTACCAAATTTGGTACATGTATACCTTGGAGGTCGGGAATGTGCACCTCGGAGCCCTTTTTTCGAATTTTTAATTAGAATTTGAATTAATTAAAATTTAAGCGAAATTTCGACGTTTTTCTGCAATAACTTCCGAAAATATGATCGCATAAACATGATTTATGCATCAATTTAAAGATAAAAAATTAGCTTTCTAATGGTATCAGTGTTTTAATGTATAACTTAAGCCTCTATTTTTAACGAATTTTTAAAGAAATATTTTAACCATGTTTTTTTTAGCACGTGACCGGATAAAATAAAAGAATGACGGAAGTTCAGATTTAAAAAAAAAACTATCATCGCAAATCAAATCTAAAGAAATACAACTTTCAGCACGTGATTGGATAAAATAACATAAATATAAAAAGTGATATTTTCTAAAAAAATAAATGCAAGGCAAAGGATTCTATGATCGTTTGCAATATTTAAATGATTAATTCAATAAATCTTCTTTATTTACTGTAAACCTGATTGAATTTAGACAGCATATGCATTGAAATCCCGACTTAATGGCATATTTCTATAATCGTTTGCAATATCTGTATCATTAATTCAATACTTTTTTCCCCTTTTTCGCTTTCTTTAAAAAAACATATTTAATATTTTGCAAACATCACCGAAAAAAACATTTTTAATATTTTGGAGGCTTAACCGATAGTTAAAACTGACTAATTTATAAAATTAAAAAATACTATTAGGAAAACGTGTTCTTTTAGAACTTTCGGTCCATCATCTTAAAGAAAATGTTAATTTCAGGCCAATCAATGTCCGGAATTACTTCAAGGCTAATGAATATGTGATTTAATTGAACATTTTAGAACGCATTACTCATGGCGAACCAGCTGATCACCAAAGGCGGCTAGTATATATATATATATATATATATATATATATATATATATATATATATATATATATATATATATATATAAGGTTTGAAGTCAGGTAGGTTATCATTTTACTTCAGGAACAATCTTTAAAAGTATTTTTTTATTCATTCAAGTACTTATTCATGTGTCCCATGTTTGGTTATAAATTGTTTGACGTCCTGGAATTTTTCTTTTTCTCTGCCAAATGAATTAAAATATTGGATATTTACATAAAAAAACATAGTAAAATAAAAAGTAAACATATCTAAATTTGGAAAACTATAGAAAATAAATGTCGAAAAAAATACAACCTTGCAGAAAGAACAAAGAGAAAGATGATAAATGTCGGAATTAGTCTATGATAAGTGATTTTTTGAATAAGTAAATTTTTTTCACTGCAAAAAACTAGACAAATTCTACAAACGCATACGCGGTAAGAAAAAAAAATACTTTACAACGGCATGTTGTTATTCTGTCGGAACAATTACTTGCCATCGACCGAACAGCAATTTTCAGCTTTTCTATACATGTTGTACCTACTGGTCGAGTGTAAACCCGGTATAAGATTCATAAAGTAAAGACATAGATCAAAATGTGTGCAAAAACAAAATTCATTAAACTTTCTTTACCTAATTATAAATTAATACAAAAGTATCATTCAAAGTTATACTATAAAATACTATTAAACTGAAGGTTTTTTTTAAATCTAACAGATAGCACAATCAGTTCAGAAATAATGATTTTAGATTCGATCGTTATCAAAGTGGCGACAATGAATGAAAAATTTAGCGTGTACTTCAGTATCATGAAGTTCAGACATTATTGCCTAATGTCAATTTTTGAATTACAGAACGAACAGTATTAGCAGTGTGAATTGAAGATATTAATATAAAGTTAAACCTTTGCACGATATCCTCCTGATGTTGCTCAATATTTCAGTTTGCGGTCAATATTATGAAAATATAGAAGCAATGTTGTTGGAGATTTTACAATTGTATATTCTTGATAACTTTAGTATCTTCAAAATTTAATTATAAATTTTGAATCCACTGGTGTTGCCCGATAGGGAATTTGAAAGATTAAAAAAAAAAAAAAGATTTCAAGATTCCATTATATTTATCATGATATTCAAAAAATAAAAAGGAATTAAAAATTATATATATATATATATATATATATACATATATATATATTAGGAATTAAAAAAACATTCCTGTTAATCTTCTTATTATATTAGCAAAGTGTGTTTTGAAAACTATTTATATTTTATATTTCATTTCATCGCTTTTTTCATTTTTAAATTAATAACTGAAACTGTGCATTAACTCTGGAATAATATTAATATATTCTAGTGTTTTAATATTTTTAGTTTCAAAAAACACCATTTCATGTTCCAGGTAATTAAAAATCTAAAGTTTCTTAAATGTCTTATTTTTGTATATTCGGTGCAGTGCAAGTTGTTTAATTAGCACCTTTAAAATACTTCTGATCTGATAGCATCTATAATATTATTGTTAATAATTGGATTCAATCTTTATAAGAGGATTGTTGTAATTAATTATAATAATGTTATTATGTAAAATAATAATATTTGCAATAAATGTATCATAGTTATATCTCTAAGAATATCTGAAACTATTGTAAACATAGTGCTTGTCACACAAAATTTTCCGTTGTGAAAAGTTATGATTACAAAACGGGTAATAATTCTCATACAGGTTTTTTTTTCTTATACTAATCTATAGATGGCAGCACGTAGTTGAGCCCATTTTTTTTTCTTTGAGACAAAACTTTAGTCTTGATGCTTGAAACTATTTAAAAAACATCGTTTTTGCAAACGAAAGCTATTTTATTAATTTTTTCAACTTGATTCTGCATCTCAACCTTTTGAGAAATTTCTCACAAATGAGCTGTACACTTTGAAGCAAGCCGTATCATTTTACATTTTATTTTTTAAAAAAAGTTTTCGTTTATTGAATTTCACGAAAGAGTCTATTGAATTCATAGTTCCTTAATTATTAAAATCGTTAATTAACTTAATTAATGGAGCGATTGAAATCAAAAACAAATATATATAATACAAAATTATTGTGAAAAAATGTAGTGTTAATAAATAAAATTGTGTGATTTTTTTAAATTTATAACCAACTGGTTGATATTTAAATTGAATATTTGTAATATTTTCTGAACTGCTAAGAAAACTTCCTTTAAAGTTATCCTACAAGTACTTTCTGCGATTCACTTTCAAAAGTATTTTTTTCATATATTCTATTTATTAGTCTACATTTATTATGTTAAAGAAAAAGTGATCACCATCGTTTCGGGATGAAAAATAAAATACATATTTGTGCATGTTCCTACCAAAAAAATTATTTAATTCATTTCATACGATTTGGATAATACAAGTTAATAAGTTATGAATGAAAACAATTGCAAAATTAAGAATTTTATTGATAAATTTTGAATAGTTGACATAATGTGATTAGAAACCATACGAGAATATAATAAGAACAAATATTCTGATAAGAATAATTAATAATTGCTGGAAAAAAAAAAGAAAGACATCAATTGGCTAGTTGACAAAAAAGAATGTGATTGGATAACATTAAAATTTTGTAAAGCAGCACCAAGATTTCTGTTATTGAACAAACAAAAATATGATATTGGTGATATGATTTTATATGCCACTCATTAATCGTTTATTTTTACAAAGAATAATAAATATATATTTTCTTTTATGAATTGAAAGAACATTCATTTTAAAGTTTCGGCAATTATCATGTAGAGCTATAATTCTGATGGTATCCAGAACTAATATCACCAATTCCGGAATATCAAAACTGTGAGGATTATCTGTGACTTCCGCACACATTTTAGTACGATTCACATAGTAATTAATCCAAACGAAATTCATTCCAGTTTCATATTCTGTTTGAGATGATGTTATGAATAAAGAAGCATTCATTTTAATATATTAACCGGATAATTAGCTCATATACACTTCATTTTGCATTGAAATATTTAGCCATACCCAGTTAACAGGTTAAAGTTGCAGCAAGTGTCCAGTATAGTCATAATTTTGATGGAATCCAGAATTAGCATCACCAGTTTTGGAAAATTAAAGACCACAACGATTATCTACGACGAGGAGTTTTTTGAAGAACAAAATCCCACACACGTTTTAGTAAGCTTCGCATTGTATTCAATTCATAATTGAAATTGACACAAGATTTACATTCTTTTCTAGATGAACGTAACTTTTGATGATCTATCCAGTCTGCGGGAGACAAGAATTCAAAACGGAATTTCAGGAAAGGGTATAGCTCAAAATTCCGTAAAGTTTGGCGAAGTCCATCTTTCAAATTATTTGAGTAGTAATTTCTTACAGAATTTTCGGCAATTATCAATAATTTCACCCAACGCTCCACGTGGAATGGTAAATTGTCTCGATAGAAACTATATTTCAGAGCTTGGGGCATTTCTTCCCAAATGCGTATTATGCTGTCCTCTAAATCATTTTCACAAGATAATACAAAACGAAACGGAAAATCTAGTTGTTTATCCTGAATCAGTGCTTGAATGGTTTTGTTTTCGTCAAAGTATTCAAGCGACGTCCATCGGTAATTGTTGTGTAAAATGCCTTTGAAGCATTGGCATTGGTATTCAAGTCTCTGAGAAACTTTCTCGTGTACTTTGTGATATCTTATGTTTCTAAATATCATTTCCCAGGCAACATGTCTGGTCTGAGACCACATTTTTTCATAAAGTGGGACAGGTACAAATAATTCTAACAATTTATCATGCAGAATTTTTTGCCATATGCTAACATCCACTTCTAGAAGTTCCTCTCTGAATTTAGGATCATTGAAAAGATGAACCGCTACATTGAATGCTGCAATGTCCTCTAAAGTTTTCAACATAATTGATTATATATAATTGCTTCTCTCTTAGACTTTTGAAAATTCGATGCAGATTAAAGCAATTAGAGAAATTCCGTTTACCTTGTGTCTTAAAAGAATGGGCGAAATTCATGAATACCAATTTGCTTAAGATGATGCAAGGATTTTGGCAAAGCTCGAAATTGATCTGAAAAAGAAGAGAAATAAACTTTAAAATGCTAATAAGCAGAAGAAAAAAAATGTCTTACAGTTACAGGAATACATTACTTCTTCAAAGTAACTAGATAATATCTTAACACCAATTTTAAGTTTTAATTGTTTTATCTATTAAAAATTAAATGGGCGTTCCAAAAATTCAATTGAGAATTTTATGTTATAAATTCATTTAGTATATTATATATCAAATGAATCTGGTAATGTTACCTAATTATAATCAAACAGTAAAATTCCACTTATCAGTTTGAGGAAAATTATTCGTAATCATAAAGTACTACAAATTTATCTTTAATTATATTAAATCATATTTCAAAAACAATAAATAAGATATCATTACAAACATAAATACTTTCAAAAACGCATTAAACACAGCGTTAAAACTTTTTCGATTAAAAAGAAAACAAAAGACTAAAAATTTTTTTAACGTTTATGAAACGAGAAAATCAAATATTTGATCAATTCAGAAAAATAATTACCTCATAAATATTTGCTTCCTTCTAAAAATACATTCACATATATTATTCAAATCTGAAATATGCTGTTAGAGGTTAAAAACCGTTTTTAACTATATTTTGAAATAATGAAGTGGTGGAAAACTAACTAGGTCAAGTTAATAGCTGATAAACATTTGATTAAATATCATTCTTTATAAGGAATTAAAATTTTTATTTGGTGTACAGAATATTATAATATATTTCACACTGTACCTTAATCCCAATCGCTCCAATTGTTTATGGAAAATAGCGGATAATATAGATTGTTTCACTAGGGAAGTGGGAATGGTATTTTTTTATTGTTATTTTTATGAACAAATCTTTTATATAATATTTTTTTACACTACTGATATTTTTAGCGAAGTTCGTTTCTTTTTTTATTGTTCATATGATAACATATAATTGGAAGCGGATTATTAAAGCGAACTCCAGGTATTAAAAAATATATATTCAATTTTAGACTTTCGTTTTTTTTTTTTTTTTTTTTTTACGAAAGCTCGACTGTCAAACTTTAGTTGCAAATTAAAATCAAATATTGTTGAAATTAATTTTGAAGCATTATTCTTGAATATTCCTAATTGATGTTTCCAATTGTGTTATTTTAGAATTTTAAGAAAATGAGATGTTTTATAATTTTTTAAAATCTGACCTTATTATTAAATATTATTTCAATTGTTTTAAGAAAGGTTTTGACTTTTTAAAACTATTTTATTTCACTCTTAAGTTATGATATATATATTTTCTTCTTCTTCTTCTTCTTTTTTTTTTTTTTTTTTTTTTTTTGCATTTGATATGCTGAAACCCTGTTTTTCAAAAGTGATCTTCCACTAAGTTTTTTAATATTTCATTTTGTGAAAAAATTTTCATAAAACCATTAATTTAAAAATCACATTAAAATTCAGGCAAAAATTTTTTTTTGAAATTTTAGAGGGGGCATAAGCCATGTAACTTGTATTACCTAAAAGGTTTAAACCGGTATGCGCACTTAATGGGTGCTTATCTCCAAACTCTTGATTCGGTGCATATTAGCATTGAAAATTACATCTGACACTCAACACCATTTTCTATTTTGTTGCCATATTTATTCTTAAATAAATGGCGATATGAGATCAGCTACTAACCTTCTAATGAGTGGCATCATTCCCTCCCTCTTTTCCTTCCACTTCTGCAGAAAAAATTGCCCTTACTGTTTGCAAACATGAATATCAGGATCCATCCATATCGTTACATACAGCAAAAGATAAAAAATTTCAATAACAACCAAATTATTGCTACATTCCTTGACTTGTAAAGGCTATTTAGTGATAAGATAACTTATATAATCCACAAAGTTCTAGAATCTTTCAGCTTCTTCTGAAATCACTGTTTCGTACATTTATAATTACTTCTACAACGCGTCGACATAAATTATAAAAATTGCGATGAAAATATTGCAGAAAAAATTATTCATTGTTCTTATTAAATGGGTCGCATGATATTTGACAACAAGTGGACACAGACTTCAGAAGATCACTAGTACAAATATAATCGTAAATTACTTTAAAGCGTTTACAAATATAACCCTTTACAGATAATTTGCGATAAAATAAATGTATAATAAGTGAAGATTTACACTTACCACTCTGTAAATGCTCAGAATTCCAAATAAAAAAAGTGTTGTTTCTTAGTAAATTTACGGTCAACTAATTATAAAATTCCAATAAAAATCACGCATGTGCAGAAGGAAAAATGTCCATGCGCTGAGATAGCAAACTGTGACAAGTTCTTATCTCGACTGGGCAAGTACATACGACTGTGTAATCTCTGCGCATGCGTAGTCTTAATGGATAGGTTGTAGATGACTGAATGTAAACTCTATTTTTGACCAATTTTGGATCAACGAAATATGTAAGTTTTGTGTTTAGTTCTAAGATTAACCGGAAATTATTTAATTTAACATGTTGCTATTTTAAAGGAAGACTTACACTAATGAATAAAAATATTTATATAAGTTTAGTGCCAAAAATAAGTATTAGAAATATAACTTTTCAATTAATAGTACTTTTTATATGATTAAATCATATTAATGTATGCATACTATAGTCTTGCAATCTGATTATGCGAAAACTAATTTTCTTTTTGTTACCAGAAATAGAAATTTAAAAGAGAAACTGTACCAGGCTGAATCTTTGATCATGTGATTTTTTTGCTTCTTTGACCAGACAAGAGATGCAACATTTTTTTCATTTAAAGGAAATTACGAATAATTAACACAAGAGCAAAATCTCAGATTATGAAGAAGACAGCTATTTGTACATACAATCTCTGTTTAATCTATAATCATTTGGCCTATTACAAACGATTTCTTTTCCAATTTTAGAAGGGGGAAAAAACTCAAAATAAGTAATAAATGCAATTAAACGACAAGTAGGGGGAAAAAAATTTAAATATGCTATCCCAAAAGTTCAAGTTACCATGTGAGTTCAGTTTTTCCGGTGAATTGCTTAGAGCTAGAAAGCAATGTTTGAAACTCAGAATCGAAACGGAGATATTTAGCGTTGAACGTTGACAATCGCGATTCAGAATCAAAATGGATACATTTTGTGTTTGAAGTTGAGTGTTCTGAAATCTGCAACACACTGCAATCTGCATTGAGAATCTACAGAGAGAATCTCTTGCACACATTTGGAATCTGCGAGAACGTTTACGTTGTAAAGGTATTTTACGTTCATGTTTAATTCGATCACCTTCTAACTTTAAATTTTCATCATTCATTTTTGTTCATTGAAGATTTTGTCTCTGAAGATTTGATTGAAGATTTTGTCCCGGTCTCTGTTTGCTCTTTCTTTCTTTACGAGGCTTCATCGAGAGAAAGCTTAGAGCGCTTCATTTATGATTTATTCATTGCCTACGCGATTTCAAGCATCAAAACACTTTAACCAAAACAACATCATACTTTTTTTTCAATTCTCGTTTCCGTTTCTTGGTTTCTAATAACATAAGCAACGAAAATGTGGTATCGTTCCATTGAGGACATCAAGTAGAATTATTGATGTAAGTCGTAAAGAGAGTTTTTCCAAAAACAAGGTCGTAAACGTATCTCAAAAATTCATTTTTTATAACTTTGAGAGCCCATATCTCGCGATTCACTCTGAATAGCAATGTGACAACAAATTCATATCGTTACGTGCAGTTTGGCGAATATTATCTAACAATACGAGCAATGCCATATAACTCAAATTCGTAAATTTCGAGACCCCATTGAGACAAATATCTTTCGATTCTATTTATAGAGATGAATGTTTAGATGGGTCGCACTCGTCTCTAAGAAACTCTATAATATCGATCCGACATTCATTTGACCAATATTAAGCGAAATCCGTACTGCTCCAAATTTGAGGGGGATTCCGGGGGTACTCAAGTCTCTAACATGTGGGAACCTCATGTCTCTAACAGCACGTCAACCTTTCAAAAACGTATCTTCATACATAATAATAATACAATACTTGTAAAAGCAGATAAAAAAATATAATTAAAAGATGTTGATAAATGTTGCCATTTCAGCTTTATTTATTGTCTACTCGATTTCAAGCTTCAATTTTTTGTTACCTTCAATTATTCAAACCTCCTAATGTAAGCAAGATCATGTTCTCACATAATAATATTAAATAAATAAACAACAAAACATCGTTATAGTGGGAATTAAGTACATTTTGAAAAGCTGAATAAAATTTTCTCTGTGGAATGGAAATTAACTCTTGAAATGATGATTAATTGAAATACTTCAGTTTTAAACAATATTCTATCTATAATTTGATATGAATAGAATTCTTAAGTCTGTTAATTCTAAGAAATTTAATTCCTAAATTATCTTTCGTCTACGATTTTTTTTTCCTTGAGAGATTACTTTTCCGACTTAAAATCGTTAGATAATTTTAAAAGATCGCTTAAAAAAATATTTAAACACTATATCAACTGTATTCTGCCAGGTACTAAAAGCTCCGCACTATTACTTCTTAACTATGAAACTGATACTTATTTCTGCTATCCAAACGGCAAAAAAAAGGTGCGATTTTGATTATCTTTCTTCTTTACAGTAGCTATCGAATTTTTTTTTATCAGATAGGAATGCATTTGGTTCATTTAAAACTTGTTAAAACAAAATTGAACAAACAACAGGATGTCAACATTAAGTAATTGTAAAACTTAGAAATAACAACCCAAGTAATAGTAAATTACATGATGATGTGGCTAAAATGACTTGCTAAATCTTGACTCCAATAGTATTACGGAAGGATTCAAAACTATAGGTTTTGTTCCTTTCAATTCAGATAAAATATTCATCATTAGATAAAATAATTTTGAGATAAAAAGTACATCACCAGATAAAATATTCATCATCAGACAAAATAATCAGAATATTTAATCTGATGAGGAATTTCTGCTAATAGAGTGACAAGCCATTGATTCATTCAGCTATAGTAGGCTCATTAATACAGATTTTGAATTGAAACTGTTTTCCGTTGTGAATATGTTATTGATTTCCTGAGTTGTATGCCCAGTAAATGAGAGACAGTTTCCTAAAACTTAGAAGAAAAAAATAGATGCAAAAAAGAAAGGAAGATCCCCTCCCCCCCACACTAAAATAAAAGATTCGAAAAATTCAAATATTAAAAACAAACAAGCAAGAGATTATTTTCCAATAAAAAAAGGTATAGAAAAAGAATAATTCTGAAAATATAACTTTTTTTTTTAATTATAAAATTCAGTGGAATTTTCTTATTCATTAAATAATTACATAATGAATATATTTGAAAAGACACGAACCTTTTAACTCTACAGTGTATCGTGAGCACGTTTGGATACATGTTTTTATTTCCTTTTATAAACATCACATGACTGTTCCAAAGGGCAACAAAGAGTGTTGGGAAATCTTACTCGTTGTTTTTAATGCTTTTTGATAAACATTTACAGAAATGATGATATTTAGGTAATAGCCGTACTGGAGTTATTATTTTATCCATTTTATTTTATTTAAATAAAATATGACTACACTAGATCGTTTGATAAAATCGCTTGTTTTTCTTTCGCAATAGTCTGCAATAATAATAATAGTAGTAACCCAATAAATGGTAAGTTCTCAGAAAAGTTTTAGCGAGTTTTTGAATATTTAGTGAAATTTTGGCGATGCAGGCTGTCTTGTACTGTGAACCTAAGTCTTAGCAAATAATTATTTCAATCAACCATGCCTTAATTCATATTTTGTTACTACAATTCACAAATTTATAAAATTGATTGTAAATCATACACAGTATAAAAGCGACTTTCAAAAATAAACATATTATAATTTTTTTTAAAAATTCCGGTCATATAAATATTTATAGTATTTTGTAAAATCAAAAGAATCATTGCAGTTTTTCCGAAAAATATTACAAATAACATTTTAAGAATAATAAAAATTAGACCCAAAGAATATTTTGCAAGGAGCTAAAAAATTCGATGTACAATATTAAAATTCTAAGAATTATATTTTATCTCTGTTAAAGAAATCTTTCCATCTTTTTTAACTATTCCATACAATTACAGTATCAATTTTCGTAGGTAGAAAAGTATTTTGTGCAAATTGATACACGCATTTTTGTGGAAAAAATTAAAAAATACTCTCAAACAGCAAAAGAAAATTGAAATATTGTACCTTTGAAAATTCGATTCACTCTTCGTCCACTCAAAATCAACTCACGCTACAATCTGCATTTGACTATCGGGTAGAGCAACTTGTAAACTAATCATGTTTAAACAGATACTCGGATTTTGCCTTGCTTGAGTGCAATCCTGAGGCTTATCGGTATTCAAAGGGGGTGGAATTGACCACGAAGGTCTGGAGATTGTGTTAAGTAGGGAAAGGGGAGTTCAACTGGAATGACTTAGTCTTGGCCTTGAAAAATTTCTCTGAATTGCGAGACTTATCCTGGTCAACCCACCAAATAATAGTGGACTGGTTTTTCACTAGAAGGAGGAAACAGAACAATATACAACAGATTACCTGTTGCTCTTACATGCCCAATAGCCCAATACACCTGTTAGAACATGTTACAAGGTGACAAGCATTTTGATTATTGTCGTTGAAATCTTTTTTTAACAAGATTTTCCTGTTAAACATTATCTTATTCAGCACTTTAACATAATGTTGGCTTTATTTCTCACACGCAGAAATAGGCATTGTTGTATAATTAACTTTAGAATAAATGTTAGTACGTTTGAAACAATTATTGACTAGGAATCAAAATTTAAACAATTAAAAAAGGAATCCGGTCTAAGGACTTTCTCAAGGGTCACCCTCAGACAGGAATTCAAACCAGGGATTTTTTCTGTAAAGGGTCTGACTTTCGTCAAGCAATTGACCCTTCGTGACCCGAAAACCCCTGAATATTGAGGTTTTGGAGATAAATTAGTATCACAAAAGAAAAGACATCAAATTTTGAACAATGGTAAGTCAAAAACACAGCAAACCAGAAAAAACATGAAATCAATAAATCAGATTCGTCAATATAGTTGAAATTTCACATAACATATATTGTAAAATAGACTTAGTAAAATAAGTCAAACTAAAATCCAATAAAAATCACCGTAAACTGACAAACACAAGAATATAAAATCAAATTCAGAAAAATAAAAAGGTAGAAACAAAACACTCACCAAACTGAAAAAGCACCTTCATATAGCAGTTGAGAAGGAAAGCGAACGTATGAAGAATTGAAATCCCATATCAGTAATTGTATATTCTAATACTAGAATATTTTACCCGCGTTAAAAGTTAAAAACGCCTATCTTGTTCGGTCATATATAATGTCATCAAAAGAACTTTAGGAGCGCCATCTTTTGAGTAAAACTAGTTATTTAATTAGAAATTATATAGATGTTTTTTAATTAATGATTCGATATTGCAAAAGTTTTTTGGAAATTCATTAGTATTTAAGTTTTTTAATAGATTATTAGTTGCTGTAATGTAAGAATTCTCATTGTTACAAATTTTTTTAATTCTGTTAAATTGTGAAAATATTAGGTTTTTGAAAATTTTAGAGTTTAAATTTGAATGGTAATTACTAAGTTTTATTATTTTAAAGTTAAAATCATCCCTTTTATCGTAAATGCCTATTATAATTAAATGATGTTTATATATTTTTTATAGTCCGGTTTATGTATTTTCTTTACAAACGGGCAAATATCCGTTCTCATATGCGTGAAATTATATAGATTAATGTATTTCTTTTCTTAGATTTTAAATAACGGTTGTCATATTTGTATTTTGAAAACAAAATTTTTGAAATTTTATCTTCTAATATGGTAATTTTAGTTTAAGAAACTATGGAATAAAAAGTTAAATATTTTAATTACTCTTTTTATTTAACATTGAAAATGGTGTTGAGATTCCATTTATCTTACACCATTACATTAATAATGGTGTTGCGATCATCATATATTGCAACTCAAAAATAAATAATAATGCATAGAGTTTTTTCCCCTTTTAATTGTGAAATTTTAGGGCTGTTTCAATTATTAGGAATTATAAAGAATTTTAATGTATAATTGCTTTAAAAAAATTCTCTTGATTGAATTTGATTTCTTAAAAACATTTCCAGGCTCTAAATTCAGTTCTACCAAAAACATGCAGAGCGAATGAGCCTCTTATTTGCTAACAAGTTCACATGTTAGTGAGTTTCAAGTACAAAAAGATGATTTATTTTTAATTTAAATGCAATAGCAAATTTCAATGTCCATGCTGCATTCGATTTGACTTAATAATAAAAGCGATTTCTCTAAATTTCATGTCTGTGAACTCGTTTAATATAACGTGGAGTAACAGACATTTCCTTGTTGTAGATTCAGAAATTTAGAGAACCAGCGCTGTGCCAGCTTTCGAATTTCATTTACTACAATAAAGAATTAAGAAGTAAGCATCATATTCATCCTGAAGTTGTTTCGTAATCGGAAGTTAATTAAATTATTTATCCGAGCAGTTTATTTACAGGACAATTATATTTCACTTCAGTGACTAAAACGAACTGATTCTTTTCTCTTTTTTGCTTTGTCTGACAAATCAATATGCTTTCTTAAATTTCTAACATGCATATATCATACACTATAGCAAGAATTTGAAGTCTATAAACCTTTAATTTGATTTTCTTTTTAGTTAGATTTTTTTTTAATGATGCGTGGGAATGTATACAGAGAAAATTATATTATTTGCTACTTCAAAAATTATTTTTAATATTTATCAACAAAAAAAAATCATCTTTTTTTTTAAAACCAAATTTTGGATGTTTTATTTTAAAAAAAGAGGAAAATACTCTTGCCGAAATCAATTTAATTTTACTATTGTCCTAGTTTTGCTTTTTTAAATAAAATTTAAAAGAAATTCGTCTAAACCTATGCTTTAAATTAAACTGAGAGAATCTGTTTTCACATTTTGAGACAAATTTTGAATTTGTCCCAGTTCATGGAAAACACTCAACGTCCAAACTCTCCCAAATGAAAAAGAAAAAAGCCCTTGCTGTATCCTTCTTTCAAAGAATAGGCAGTTTGAGAAACAATTCCACTAGACCCATCCCCAGTTAAGAATTCCTGGAAATCTCTAAATGTAAATCCTCTTAGAGACCCTTGAGGGATGAGGTGAAGCCTTAGAGACAGAGCAATCTTCCTCCCGGTGACCAAGATGGGTAGGAAAAAGTAAACAAGCTAGATAGATATATGAGCTTTGAATTTTGCTCTCTGCCGATTTTCTTTTCTATTTCACACCACCTGCTCTACCATGACCAACTTTCTAGAAGGTCATAACTCTTCTTCCTACTGATTCCTCTCTCCCCCTAACCTTCCGTTTGGTTCTGAGAAGAGGTCCAACATAAGGGGAAACGAATTGATTCATCAAAATGTAGTTCTTTTCAGTATTCTGGGGCTACCACTTTTCGACGAATTCTTTCATTAAGGAGTGAAAAATGGAGGGATTTCTGGAATTCCTCATTTATTCACCTTGATTTCAACTTTATTAGATACTTTTTCTTTCCCTTTTTCTCACTTGTATGTGAGTGTTGTTTCTGATAACATTATTTTATATTTAAAATTGCGTATTGATTGCTTATATGGTTAATTCAAGTGTTGGTTTAACTTTAGATAATTATTTCATGTAATATATTTTAAATAATAGTATTTTCAAGTAAAAAAAATAATTAATAATAACATTTAAAAAAATACATTTAATTATGTATTTAAAAATACCCTATATTTGAAAAATAATATTTTTAATATTTTCAAGATGTTCCATGTTTAGATGTTAAGATTTAATGTTTTAAATTGTTAAGTAACTCTTGAAAAAGAAAAAAAAAAGGGTGAAAAAACAAACTGTTAATTATCTACCATTGTTAATTCTCAATAAATAAATAAAATAAAATAAAGAATTTTAGCATAGAGATATTATTATTATATTTTTAAAAAGTAAGTTGCCGAATTTTAAGAGCAGATATCTTCTATTAACTCATCGTGTTTATGCACCATACAGAAAATAAAAATTTTATCGTGAATTATTATCTTTTGCTGACAGTATTACTAATTATCTGCAATTTTTAAGCCTCATAAAGGCCTTATCACACGGCAAAATATCTTCGGCACTTACCGTCAGCAAACGACATGGAAAGTGACGTCACTTCAAAGTTTCACATGATTGGTTGAATTTCGTTTGCGGACAATATTTTCGATAACATTTTCGAACTGGTTTGATAAAGTTGTCGATTATGAAAATTGCTTGACCGGTTTTTGAGGGTAGAAACGGAAAAGTGCTGGCGAAATTTCACCGTGTGATAAGGCCTTAAGGCCACCAGAAATCCGTTTATATTATTGTTAAATGTAAATATCTCCTCATGTCATTTTTCCTCTCACTCCTATTTTGACGAATTAAACTTATTCTAACACATGCGCAAAAACGGTAAAGGTTTTAGAATCCTTTGACAAATAAAATCTAGAATTGACTATTATTATAAAAATAATCTAAATATACGTTTATTTCGCTATCGTCTAATCACTGAACTCTTATTCCTTTTCGTCAATCGCTGTATTTTTTTGTAATAATTCTGGCATATTCTTCACGCGCCTATCTGCAAGGAATTATTGCATCAATTGCTAAGGAATTATCATTTAAAAAAGAACATTTCGAAACATTTATTTAAAGAGACAGAAAAAATTATGGACGAAACTCAGGTTCTATGAACTAATGCACCATCGATAGTTGTGCATATCAGATATAATCAGGGCCCTTCTTATCCTAATCGGGGTGGAGGCAAAACACTTCTTTCGGGGGGACTCTGCTTCACTACTTCAGTAATGAAAAACTGTGCACAGAGCTCGTCTATGGTATTTTTTTACTTGTGGGCCTTCTCTAATGTGGTGGCTCAGGGCAACTAACTGCTCTGTTGTGTCCAGGTCCTGAGCTTAGACACAATGGATACATTGCGTGCACTTATTGGACAATCTCAAGGTCATACTGTTGATAAGATTAGATCCTAAATTATAAACATATCTAATTCTGGTATGTTTAATTCTGATTCTGATAATTGAAACGAAATTACCTTCTCGTTTTTTATTAACGAAATATTAACCATTTTAATTAATTTCCACCAAACCTTTAAAATTTAACCTCATTTTTATTATAAAAATCTTATAGTTATTTTGTGAGCAAAATTTAAAGTGCTTATAACAAAATAAATATTTATAATAAAATCTAACGTTATCGTATATTCTATCATCTGCTGAAAGATAAGCAGAGTAAGTATTGTTGGTGAGACAGTAAAAATATATTGAATATTCCAAATGAGCAGAAATCTTAAAGTGCCTGAAACATATTCTTAATTTTAATGCATATAATATTCTTGATGTTAAAGATTCTTTTATATAATACAGAATCTTCAGTGCTGTTTAATATAAAGTTTTCTCAATATCTGAAAACTTGGATTTAAAGATTCTTTTTAATTTATTCTTAAATAAAATGATAACATTTATAGCGAAAAGGAATTTCAACACTCGCAGCATTTCGCAGATGTAGTCTGTCTCAAATGATTTTGACAGGAAATTTGGCTGAATGCTGTGACTTGCGTATTTTTAATTTCGGTATAAAGATTATTTTTTCTTCTTTTTTTTTAGAAAAAAAGTTTTATCTACAGAAATAAATGAATCACTAAATATATATTTAGTTTTAAAAAATAGTGAAGATATGCATAGAAAAAAGAGAGACTTCCATTTTCAAGTAATTAGAAACCCTTCTTTCCTCTATTTGCTTTCAGCGCATACATAGTGGAAACATTGCTTTTAATTCACGAAAAAAATAAGTGCTTTCTCAACTGTCAGAAAACATTTACTAAATTCTTTCTTTACAATTTAAATTTTAAGAAAATCTTTCCTGTGATTTTGAATTTTATTGAAAACAAAATTTTAAGCAAACTTGTTTTATTATATGGATTTAATGGATTCAGATCCTTTCCTTTCAACATGGATATTTAATATTCAATACTAGATATCTATAGAGAAAATCAACAATCCGACCTAGTCTAAGTTTTTTTATATAAGCAGTTGCTATGCATTGCCCCCCTGCCATGGGAACACACAATAGAGGAGCACGACAAACTGCTGCCGCCTCCATCACTATTTGTCACATCAAGACCCACGCGATATGACACAAAACAAAGACTGGTTGTGAATGTGAACCTCCCCAGCAATAAAAAACCTAACTCACCCCTGCTGGGATACCACAACCCCATCGATCCTTCACTAATGATAATTTTATAATTCATTTTGAAGTAATTTAGCAATTGAAAATATGTATAAAGTTTTCAGAATTTTTAAAAATTAAGAGAAGTAGGTAATTAACAAAAGTAAAGTTCGAGTCAGTATTCTGAGATGACCACTTTCGTATCATTAAGGGGAAAGACGCGGAAGGGTGAGCACAATTCCAGAATTCTTCATCATTCTTTGACTTTGATTTTCGCCCCATTAGACACTTTTTCAATCTTTTTTTTTTTCACCTGTATGTGAATTGGTGTCGTTTCTGTCCGTATTATTTTAATTCAGTCGGCAAGTAATCCTGGTTTATTTTACTGTCAAATGTAAACATCCCCTCTTTTCATCTTTCGTTTTACCCATTCTAAGGCATGTGCAAAAGAGTAGAGGGTTTTAGAATCCACTGTCAAACAATATGAAATTAATGATAAATAGAAAATAATCTATACTTATAATAAAGCTCAATGTGTGTGTGTGTGTGTGTTGGCGCTCTACAGGCCAGACCGTTGGACCTACAGCTACCAAATTTGGTACATGTATACCTTGGAGGTCGGGAATGTGCACTTCGGAGCCTTTTTTCGAATTTTTAATTAAAATTTGAATTAATTAAAATTTAAGCAAAATTTCGACGTTTTTCCGCTATAACTTCCGAAAATATGATCGCATAAACATGATTTTTACATCAATTTAAAGATTAAAAAATTAGCTTTCTAACGGTATCAGTTTTTGTAGTTTACAACGTAAGCTTCTATTTTTAACGAATTTTTAAAGAAATATTTTAACTATGTTTTTATCACGTGACTGGATAAAATAAAAGAATGCCGGAAGTTCAAATAAAAAAAACTATCATCGTAAATCAAGTCTAAAGAAATGCAACTTTCAGCACGTGACTGGATAAAATAAAAGAAACATAAAATGTGATATTTTCTAAAAAAAATAAATGCAAAGCAAAGGTTTCTTTAATCGTTTGCAATATCTAAATCATTTATTCCATAAATCTTCTTTATTTACGGTAAACCTGATTGAATTTAGACAGGATATGCATTGAAATCCCGACTTAATGGCATATTTATGTAATCGTTTGCAATATCTGGATCATTAATTTAAAACTTTTTTTCCCTTTCTCGCTTTCTTTAAAAAAACATTTAATATTTTGGCAACATCATCGAATTTTTTTTAATATTTTGAAAGCATAACCGATGGTTAAAAATGACTGATTTATAAAATTAAATTATATTATTAGGAAAAGGTTTACTTTTAGAACTTCCCACCCATCATCTTAAAGAAATATTAATTTCAGGTCAATCAATGCCCGGAATTACTTCAAGGCTAATGAATATGTGATTTAATTGAAAATTTTAGAACGCTTTACACATGGCGAACCAGCTGGTCTCGAAAGGCGGCTAGTTAATAATAATTAGAAGAAAGAATAATATTATAAAAATAAGAAATAAATGAACTCAACAATAAATGAAAACACAAGATTAAAGTAGAAAAGGCGAGTTATAAAGTTTATTAAATTATTACAAACTTTATTAAAGGGTTAAATTTTTAAGAAAGCATCAGAGTTCATGCAAACGGAATCGGGACTTTTCCATGAGAATCCTGAACGTCCATTGGTAAAAATGGGCTAGGAATTGGTTTTTCTAACATATTAGCTGTTGGCAATATTTGACTAGAAAGTGCATTGGTATTTTAACTAAATGTCGATACTTAAAACTTCTATAAATGTTGATAAGAAAAAAACTTCTATTTTAAAATTAGGACACTTTCCTCCCCTATAAAATACACACTTAAATATATCAAGAATATTTGGAAGTCATACCAGTCCTCTGAATCATTCATTCCCATTTAAAGTATGAAAATTATGATTGTCATATTTCAATGAAGTAACAAATGATAGTTCAATCGTTAATTATCTAAAATATAAAAGATATAAATTTTGTTTCAACATAGGTATAATATATTATAAGAAATATAAGGAGTATTCCAATGTAAGGTACGAAATGACACTGTGGGCATGAATGAAGACTTTATTCAAATTATACACCTCAGTCTGAGCACAACGATTCCATTGATGAATAAGCCGAAGGATCTCTTGTTCCCAGCATTCCTGTGGCCGTGACGAGAGATCAAACGGAGAACACGCACGAGAACGTACATGCACACATACATTGAGATTGTTATTAGATAGATATTATAAAAGATCACAAATAACTTTTCTTTTTCTTTTTTATAGAATATCGCATTTCAAAATATTTTCTATACATACAGACATGCGTTGAAAATTATACTTTTATACATTTATATATTTTTTTATACATAATTGTTGATTTATTTTTTTAATTTTAATTTCTTCCAATGTACTGACAGCACGTTAATACAAGATTTATTCATTGCCTAAGTGGTTTCGAGCTTCAATTTGTTGCCTACGAATTTTGAAGCTTCGAAAGCCTCAAACCAAAACAACATAATGTTCTCACATGATAATAGCGAATGTAATTCGAATTTATTTTGGATAATAATCCTTTTTTTTCATTTAAAATATTTTCATGAACTAAATAATTGTCACACTTACAGAAAAAGTTTTACTAATTATTGTTACAGTCGAGAGTTTTATTAACAGTTGTTATAAAAAGAGCAAGGTACATAAGTATTTAAATGAAAATTTTAGAATGCATTACACTTGACGAATTAGCTAGGCCACTGGTATTAAATATATGCAAGTTTCAGGAATAGTAAACAACCAGATCTTTATAAGAATACTGTAAAAAGAATATTAAAAAGATTCATTTTTATTACATGAAACTTAATTTTCCTAATACCAATATAAAAATTTCTATGTAAATCCTATTTTTTATTTGACTCCCTATTAAAGGTATTTGTTGTTTTGGATTGAATGGAATGAAAATATACTTCATTATGATTGCTTCAAATATTTTTATAATTGTCAAGAAAACAAAAATTATTTGTTCAATCTAGTATTTGAATGCCAATAGTACAGAATTATTTTAGTATAAAATTATTATCTCTCTCTCAGTATATATATATATGTGTGTGTGTGTGCGTGTGTGTGTGTGTATGTATGTGTGTCTATGCGTATGTGTGTTAACATTAAAACTTTGTTTCATAGCATTATTAAAACAGCAATTGTGTTTGGATCTGTTTATCGTCATCTTTAACCGAGATCTAACCGCCAAATAGGTCGCCAAGGAGACACAACAGATTCAGTAAAGATGTTAAATTTAAGATAGAGGTTAATATTTCATAGCAATTGTACTCAAATGCTATAAAAGTTGTTCGCTGAGGTAACAGCTTTATTATAGTGTATGAGAGAAAGTTTGAAAGGAACCAATCCTACGGGTTTGAAATTTTAATTAAAAATTTCATAGCATGTTAGGGTATTTCGAAATATCTTCTTTAAATATTAGAGTATAATTAATTTTGCCCCAAGTTAATCTTCAAAAAATTATCTTTCAATCTATATAATGATTTTATCATTTAAATACATTTTCTATGCTTAATTTAATTATATAAAAAATATTTTAATCACATTTTCTAACATTACACATTTAATCACTGTTTCTATTATGAAAATTCTGAATGAATATTAAACGCATCACGAAAGATACAACAAATAGTTTCTTTAATTACAATTCTGAAAGAACACGAAACATTAAAATTCTAAAAGAAAACACAAATCTAACATATAAAAATGATTGTTTATTCGGACTTTATGCGCTGCCATCTCATTCATCCTATTATGATAAAACATTGCTAAATTTTACTTGCTCAAAGGTTATAAACATAGTGAAATTTTTCCATTCAGAATTTTCTAAATAGAATTACTATTATCTATATTGAATTGAATATATATTGGAAATTTTCCGGTGCAGATATAATTTATCTATTTATTCAATGAATCTTCAGAGGATATTTTGGTTATACAAGCGTATATCGTGTTAATTGTTCTTCAAAAAAATATTCCTTCGAAACGTTCTAATTTACCGACTCGAAGAGAGTTTCCAAATTCATTGGATCTTCCTGATATATCACCGTACAAACTGTTACTCAATGTTAGTGTGACAGTTATTTTCTTCAGAACTTGAATGCACCCCGATTGCATAATAAAACAAGACTCGCTGTAAAGAAACTGTTGCTGAATGTCATCAAGGCAACTACTGTAACGAAAAATCGAATGGAGAAGATATGCTTATTCTCATTATTTATTCATCGATACACCTTTTAATTTCAAATGACCAAGTTCCTCATTTGACTTGCATTGTCGATGACCATCAACAAAGCGCTAGGTCTGTTTTTTTAAGTGTGCGGATTCAGCCTAGAAATTCCATGTTTTTCACA
>JAPMOQ010006997.1:0-32427 GCA_026543055.1 Argiope trifasciata
GTGGTTAATCATTCCACGCCATTGATTAAATTTCAAAAATTGAATGGTCTTACTTGTTGGAATCAAATGACGACAGGATCTGTAGTTTTGTTGAGTAAAGAAGTTATGCAAATATTGTCTTTTTTCAGAAGTAACCTTCATTCACCATCGATTTCTGAATTCACAACATGTAGAATAGAATTTTCGACGAATTATCAATAAACTTGGAAAAATTGCTTGAGAAGTCCTTCCAACTGTATATCAAAATTACTTCTAACAAGACGATTGAGCTGTAAAGAAAAAAAAAAAGAATTAGTAAACAAAGACCTGTCACTATCAGCTAGTGACAGATTATCCGCCACTACCAATTATTATTTTGCTCTAATAAAGAAATGTGGATTCAAATTGAAAAAATAAAGAAGATTCTTAATGGACACATACCAAATTATAAAGAATGCATACATTAGGTGAGTGGTAAATACACCAACTAATAAATTAGGGTAAAATCGGAACAAAATGATTCTGAGAAATATACATATAAATATGTTTATTCTCAACAAAAGATAGAATTCGTTTAAGCTAGAATCTATTATCAATAAATTCTAACATAACAATTTATCATTTGTTTAATCTAGAATTTATTATTAACAAACGTTTTGCAATATAAAACTATAAAGTAGAAGGAAAATTCATCAGCGAAAAAAATTTAAATAATTCAACGGCTTTTCCTTAATTGTACTAATGATTAAAACATTTTTATTTACTTGATTGGATAAAATTTAAAAAATTATCAACTCTAAAATCTTTTGGAATTAATGGGTAAATTTGAAAGAAACTTTGTAGTTATCTTAAAAGTAAATCTTATTTACATTTTTATCAAATTTCGATCATTTGGCAATGTAATTTGATTCTATTTATTGATAATAAAGTCTAAAAATAACGATTTAAATTTAGGAAAAATCTGCAAAGTTTCAAATTTCAAAAAACTTTAAATATCAAAAAGTAAATTAAAAAATGTTAGAAATATATCTCAAACATTTAAAGTCGAAAACATACGAAGTATAGATTAATAACCAAGTATTATTGCATAAAAAAGTTTTTCTTATTCAATTCACTCCATTATTAGTAATCTTATTTAATTAGATACCATATTCCGTTTGATATTTTTCTTACTTTAATATCAAATTAAAAAAGGCTAATATAAGGTATATTCAAGTACATTCATGCGATATTTCAATTGATTAATAATGTATACTGGCTTTTGATTCCGAAAATTACGAAAATATTTTTTCATTGAATAATAAATAAAATAATCTACCAAGTAACACTTTAGCTTTCATCATTTTGAAAAAATAAAATACAAGCTTATTGAAATAAGGAATATTGAAAATAAAATTTCTACAAATATATTTAAAGGAGTTTTATATGAAATAAATTTCAATTAATACCGTAATCATCAATACAAAATTTAATATTTTTGATTAAATTTTATTCAGTTATCAATCTCGCCAGTGAAATAAAGTTTGAAAGCTATAATTTATCCTCAAAGCTTTCATTGGATTAAGATATCAATCATACGACATATCATTTGTTGTACACAATTACAGACAATGCTTTTTTCCCTGCTGAAAAAATACTACCATAGAAAGTTCCTAATAGCAAAATAATTTTATTAAACATCACTAAAATCTTAGATATATTTGAACGAATTCATTGCAGAAATATACTATTTATGCAAAAAATAGAAATAAAATGATTTACCTTTTTATTAACAAAAACATAAATGTTGTCAGAATCCACTATCGTTACTAAATTTCAAATACAAAACACATTAACCAGCTTAAAAGAGAAATAAAGATTGGTATCAATTTGTAACACAAAAAATAACTCAAGTTTCTGCTATTTTCAAACAAACCCAGTTTCTTCGAAAATCGAAAATGAAATAATTATGGAAGAAACTAGAAACTGAGGGCAAATCAATAACATTACTTTATGAAAATGGAAATGAGCACTATTAAACGATAGCTTGTTCTCTTTTTCTAAAGTTTTGGATTGGGCGACGACTCGAAATACATGGTGATAAGAGGGAATAAAGTAATCTTACAATATTTGGAATCTAATCCAAACGGAGATGATACAAACATACTAAATTATTCTTGGTGAGATCAAGTCCAATGTAAAATAATGAATAATATTATAAACATTCTACATTTTTTAATCAACATTTCACTTTTTACTAAAACACTATGGTACGTTAAAATTTTACCAAAAACTTTAATGTTTTATCAGCGGTTTTTGCTTCTGGAACATTAAAAATGCTGAATACGTTGCATAGATGTTAGTGGTCTAATATCATAAATACCAAAATGATTCGAATTCGAATCTCAATTAGTAATGTCGGTCTTTTTAAAATTTTTTCATCTTGAATTAACGAAGTTATTTTGTATGAAATTTTAGGGAATCATAGTTATTTTAACAAATATGTTCCTATTTTTAATTTAATTTTACTATTTATTGATTTTATGTACATTTACAGATGTAAAATCTAAAACCTGGCCTCCTGACTTAAGGGTAGCACGTCTTCCACGTGATCTGAGCGTCCCGAGTTCGAGTCCTGATTTGGGCATGGTTGTTCTTGGCCTATGCTTCAAATGTGAGGTGTGAGAAAGGGGACCCTCCCTATAGAAATGGGCTGTGAAAGCGAATGTGTGTATCACCTTCCTATGTATGAGTGGGCCACGGTGGCCCGGGGGTAAGATCTCGGTCTGCGAGTTCTAAGACAAAATTCCATCCACCGAAGAACTGTCGTATAAGAGGGTATGTTGCTTGTTAAATTCGTCAGGCTAAACGTCCTCTCGTTGATATGGTGTGTTGTGGAGAAGGGGAGGGCAACTCAGATGTCAACTTCAACACTTGATCTTCGATCAAAATTACGAGGTCCATCCCAAAATAGCCATAGTGTTGCTTTACCACGTGATGTTAAGTAACTAAACTAAACTAAAACACAGTGAATAAAAGGCATGAAGGATGTCTGCATTCTAAAACGAATTGTGACGCATGAGTACCTAAGACATATTCTCGGCCCTAGATAGCGCTAATTAAAACAAGAGACACTCTCTCAGTTTAAAATTCGCTGACATCGTCAGCGAACTTGTCTATGACAAGTGCCACAAGATGCAACAGCAAAATCTAATATTAGATAACGAAAATTAATGTACATTCTTATAATGAAATTTAAAAGGATCTGGCCAATGCGGTATATTCTGGTGTAGTCGGTAGCACATCTACCCTGTGATCTGGGCGTCCCGGGATCAAATCCCAGTTTGGCATGGTTCTATCTGTGAGGTGTGTGAAGGCCCCTCTCCCTGTATATTTAAAGTATGAAGAAGCTACAGTACTCTTGGCACTATTGAAGAAAAAAATGCACAACTCACTTGGCTGATATCACAGACAAATCTGTAAGTGGTCATGTAAAGTGCCATAGGTAACTATAACAGAAGAAAAGTTTTAGAACTCCTATAAGAAATGCAGTCACTGCATTTCTTATAGTTGTTCTAAAAGTGTTTTTTTCTGTTATAGTGTTTTAAAAGTTTTTTTTTAAAAAATGAAACGCTAACTTTTGTCAATAATCTTGATACTAGAAATTGCTTGACTTATACATGTTAATCAATGAGTAATGTATTACGACGAAATAATAATTAATCAATTTTTATAGGATTTATTAAATGCTTGAATTTTATATCTTTCAAAGCAAGATTAGAAACAGCTGAAGTATTGTACTGAATTCTTCGTTTAGTTGTGAATAATAGCGATCAATTTTGCAGAATCTACTAAATTAAATTCGACTTTGGAATTTGAATTTTTAAACAAAGCTGTATAAACTTTTTGAGTCGAAAAATGTTTTCTTATGAAAATTATAATTCCGCCTTCCAGTTTTCAATGTTTTTCATCTCCTATCAATTTCTTCCATAAAATAATTATTCATTATTTTATAATTTATACAATAATTAAAAAATGCAAAATTTTGTATTCTGAAACTTCCTGGAGACACCATGATATTTAGTGAAGGAAAAAAATGATAACTTTACAAGCTTGTAAAGTTTTTTTCTAGCAATGTTAGGTGAATCGCTGGAAAGGCCGTCTTACAATCACCCCTTTGGGTACTGTTTGATTGTCGCGTCAGGGATCTCAGAGATTTGTGACAAACTTGATGAAACATTTCGTTAATTGGCGAGGAATTTGACGACAAAATAGATATTGCTAGAAACTTTGTGAATTTCGACAATTTATCCAAAAGGAAACAAGATACGCCTGATTGGTTCCTAACCTTTTAGCTCCGCCTTCCATGGAACTGTAAAACCTTAACGGTCTCAAGTTGGAGTGAATAGTAGTCGTAGCTGGAGTCCTGAAACGGATCTTGGGGAGGATAAATTAGCAATGCTGGAATAGTCCAACATTATGTGGAGCTGAAGCAAGTGCTGAGCTGTCTTGTGTGCCGAGTCTTTGGATTTATTATTTAAGCAGTTTAGAGTTTTGTGAGGAGTATCCAGGAGGCAATGGAGAATTTCAGACATTTGGAGAAACCATACTGCGAAGCTCCAAATATCTCCCTTCCTGTTGAACTGTTTCTGGCTACTTTGCGTGTTGTGATCGATTATTACTTTTGGACTACTGTCTTCTGTGGCCTTGCTGCTCCTCACAGCTGTGTATTTATCGTGTTTGTATATGTATCTTCATGTTAAATATACGCTGTTGTTGTTTCACTGAGAATTACTAATTGTTTTCCTATCATACACCCACTACAACCAAATCCGATGATTTTACGGACCTAGTAGTAAAGGAATTCGTAGCAATATTTATAACCATCTCACAATACATGTAGAAATTCGTATATCAATAATAGTAAAGTATGTGTTTACTCAGATAAAATAAAAAATAAATACCATGAATAAAAAACAAATATTGCTGAAAATATCGATGATTTATGAAATAAGATATTTCAAATTATAAACCATGATAGTGAAAAGCTTAACTTAATACATTCTCTGCTTTTATTAAAATCTCGTTGATTAACTTTATTTAAATTTCTCTCTGATTTACGTTAATTATTAGGCACTAACTTTATTTAAATTTCTCTTTGATTAACGTAGATTATTATGCACACGGATTACTACATCAAATTCAAATTAAATAACTGATTCAGTTTAAAGAAGTTAATTAATTCTCAAAAATTACCTTATACAGATCTTTATTACTACTTGATTTTTGAACGAAAACTTTAATTGCTTACAATTAATTCCCCAAATTACCTACATCTGAATTTTTTTCCCTCAGTAGCTTTCTATACACATAGCTCGATTTCGTAGAAGAAACTATTGACCGGAACGGTAAGCATTAAACCGAAATAATAGATGAAAAATTCGAGAAAGAAGAGTCGTCATCTGACCGTGGTTCAAAATTACGAGGTTCTTTCCAAAATAGCCCTCGTGTTGCTTTAAAATGGAACCTTAATATAACAAAACTAAAACTAAAGCGAGAAAATAAGGAAAAAAGAGGGGAAAAGCAAAATGCTTTCATTCAAGTAAAGTTGACATAAAGTGCAAGGGATTTTCCATTCCATTGCGGTTAGATAGAACTATGGTCAGTGCTTAAGAATTTTCATCCTTGTTCTTTAAAGAAAAAGTGAAAAGATCCCAAAAATTCTGAGACTTAGTTTATCATTTCAGATGAAGATAGAAGTATATGCTGTGGTTATTAAAAATCAGGTAAAAAAATTCATAAATTTGGCTTAAGAAATATTTATTCCGATGATCCTATGCAGGATTATAAATAACCTTATTTGTAGACGCATAAGAATAATGTTCTCTTCACCTCTCAAAACCCTACTTGATTTATAATATTTTATTTTGATAAAATTAGTAGTGATAACATATCTAATGCTAATCACACAATTCTAACTAATCAACATTAACCCTTTAACTGTTTTATTTTCTTTACTATCTAATAAGATGGTACCTTCTATTTTGGGAATTTTTTCTTATGTTGATTCAAATGGAAATCCATAGAGTACTTGACTTGTCTATACATTCGAAGTAAATTTATTATTGAATTATAATCGTTATGAATGGTTTATTTTTTGCTTGTAACAATATAAATTTGATAAATCGATGCACGTATGGCGCTCGGGCAAAACAGTTAAGTGGTTAACGACGAAAAGAAAAGTTCTACAAAAGCAGAAATTTTCGATTCGTTATTTTAATAGATTATTTAAATTTTGAATTTTAAAACTGTACTTATTCCATCTTTTATACTAATTTACTCTTCGGTTTGTTTCAAAACGCAGACATCTGAAAAATTAGTTTTTTATAAGAAATAATTAATCAAAGGGTGTGAACAGCATTTAATACTGATCAACCAAACATTTCTTGTCATGGATTTGGAACATAGAAAATTGACTTTCGTTGAAATAAATGAAGCATTTTATTACTATTTTTTTCCTGCTTTATTTTAAGCAAAACTCAGATTTAAAAAATCAGACGTAGACAGTCCCTAAAAAGCAAAACACAACTTGAGAAATGATAATTAAGCTAATTGCCATTTAGTTTAATCATTTTATGATAGTAATAAATGTTGATCAAATAAATCAAAATTGCATAAATAAAAGAGTTTGAGGCATTCATGGCTTATATTTAAGTTATTCCTCGGTAGTTTTAGAGATATTAAAAATATAATTTGAAGATTTTATCATCTTATAAAAATGGGTATATTGGTTGGGTGAAAGGTTATTCTTCTTAACATTTCTGGAAAAATATGAAAGTGAAATTCGAAATTTTGTAACATAATATTTAAAAATTTATGAATTTCTAAAGAATGTAATAACAGATGATAAAATGAATATTTCAGATGTTTCTCTGTTCTTTCCTGTAGTTTAGTAATATATGAAAAAATTTGATATCTGAGTGTCATTGAAAGAAACATTCTTCACAGCACTGAAATCGCAGACAAATAACTTTCTTGAAGCATAAAAAAGCAACCTTTAAAAGTTTTCAAGAAGTCTTTATTTAGCAATTTTCTGATTTTAAGTTCATTCAAGGGCACTCAAATGGTGAAATAGCACAAATTACTCAACTTCTAAGCAAATATTAACACATGGAGAATTTCCTAAATAAATTCAAGAAAGTGCATCATCCCATTACTTCTAGTTAATTCTTTCCCTGGAAAACTATAATTGTTTACCACTAAGACGAATATATCTTCCTTTTCGAGTCTCGATAACTATTGACTGAATTCAAAAGTAAAGATTCATTCCAGAAAATTGATCTAATTGTATGCAGCAGCCAAAGTAATGATAGCAATCTGACGGAATCCCAGATTGTTTTCTCTATTGTCAAACGGCCTTCCGAGAGTTCTTTTCGATTCTAGATACCAAAGGTAAAGAAAACAAGTGAATTGATTATTCACGAATGAACAAGAATTTTGAGATCAACATACTAGGTCCCATCTTCTACATTTTGATTTACTTGGAGTTTTCTTTCCCATGTTAAGATTAATTATTAAACCATAATAAAATTTCTGCCAAGGTTCATTATTAAACAATGCTTTACTATAAGTTTTATTGCATATTTTGCCCTGAAGCTTGTTTTATCAAGCGAAAAATTTCAATTAATTCCAACAGGCAGAAATTTACATCAAAACATTTATTTCAAAATCAATAAGAATTTAGTTTTTCCAAGAAAAATATATTTGTAAATAACGTACTTGTTCATTGTTAATATAGTAAATCATATTCAGCACACACATACGCGAAATATTGCGCTTGATAGAAATATATGTAGTTATTAATCAGGGAAATTCACAAACGAAGTCTAATGAGTTGAACAACAGTTTTACCTTACATCAAGTATTATTGTTTTAACCTTATTTTAAGGTAAGAACAAAGAAAGTTGTATTTATTTAATCTCAGAGATTTCACACAACTGACAACACTATGGAATATTTTTAATGTTTTTTTTTGTGAATTTTCTTTAGATTTTCTAACATAGCGAAAAATAGATTCACCAAAATAATACTCAAGGTATTATGCATTTATGGGTATAATCATTAATAAATGTGAGCATGTTACGAACCTGTAATTTTGCTTTTCCGCAATTACATGTCCTCATAAGATAGAATGATTTACATTAATCTGTATTGAATGGTGTCCGAGTGTCACATCAATGATCCCAAAGCTTGACGATCATTTGGCAACTTGGTGACAAATTTGGCGAGAAAATGGATTATATGCAAAACATCGAGAAATTTTCCAACTGTCAATTAGGAAAATAGATACATCCATATACATCCAGAAGTTTCTAGCCACACTTCCCAGGAAAAAAGCAGGCGATCTGAAGCTGGAGTGGTCGTTAATCGAGTAGACCTGAATTGAGAGTCATGAGCTGATTGGTAGTCATGAGCTGATTAAATTGGTAGTCATGAGCTGATGAGGTGAGTCGCTTTCAGAGTCGCTTATCAATCGTGTAATTGCTGCATGCCCTATTCTGGAGTTGACGCGCTTTGTATCATCATCGTAGACGGAGCAGTCCTGAACTATAAAATAGACGCGAATTGAAGTAGTGAGTCGATTACGAAAGCGGAAGTTTCAGCCATCAGGAGAGATCATGAAGGAAAGGTTCGAGGGTCCTGCTGAATCCTATCTGGCTGCTTTGTGTGCCGTGGACGAGATCATTACTGGATTTCTACGTATGGGGTACTGTCTACTGTAGAGTAGTGCTGTATGGTGTCCTGTATATACGTCTAGATCGTATATAGATGTCTTATGTACATATTTATCTTCTTTGTACTGTCCTGTTCTTATGTAAATAAACGTCGTCATTGTCCTTCTATTAAAAGACTCTTCATTGTGTGTACACACCATCCACACATTACATAAACGAATCTGACAGATATTAAATCCGTATTTTTAGTTTTAAGTCAGAAAACTGCACTTTAAATGTTAAACCTGTGTATAAAATAATATGTAACATAGCTCTTCATTTTATAGTTATTGTATTGATTTATATTTGCAGAACCCGACAGACTTCTTAATGAAGTTTTTTCAAAATTTCATAAAAAATCTACAAATTTGTGTGCAGATCATGTAGTCAAATGTATTCTTCTAGTTCAGTGGTCGGCAAACTGCGGTTCGCGAGCTGAATGCTCTTTTGATTTAAAGTTGTGGTTCCACAGTTTCATATGAAAAAATAATAATTTATTATCAAAACCCTAAGAAAATGTTTTTATGTGTCTAATCTCTCAACACCTTCTATTAACCTAATCGTTAATTACAAATCACTTCGTTTAACATGAATGTAATGAGATAAATTTGAACTATTGTTTTGTTCCTAAAGATGAGACTCAGTGAATATGTTTTTCTTTCAGTCAATTGTATTTCATAAGTGGTCTAAGTCTAAAAGAAATTATTTGAGTCCTGGTATTCGATGCATGGAATAGTTTTCTAAAATGCTACAGTGAGGTGGAAGAGTTGGTATATAAAGTGCTGATGATCTTTGGGTCGTCATGTTCGGGTGAGCAAGTGTTCATCTGCTTGAATATAATAAAAATGTATATTCAGAGACGTCATCTAACAAATATAAATCCAGAATCGTGCTTAAAACTTACAACGACAAGCTGTAAACCAGATTTAATCAAACTTTAAAAAGGTATGCAAAGTAAATGTTCTCATTGATTGATATAACTCTCTCTCTCTCTCTCTGATATATATATATATATATATATATAAAGATAGATAAAAACAGATATATATATATAATTATATAATTTTAAGTAATACGTATCTTTAAGTCAAATATATATAAATAAATATTATAATATTAAATCGAAACATTTTAATGGTTCTTTAAAAACTGGAAAATTTTGTACAATTGTTGTATTTGACTCTTACGATATTTGGTCTATTTATAGCATTTTCGAGTTAACATTGTTATAGACAGATATAATGATAAAAAAAGTTTCTTTGTTTTTGTCTTTTTATGGCTAAAGAATTGTCGGTATATCAAAATCTAGAGACTTAAAATTTTGGCGATTACAATATTATCTCGATGCTTTGGTTACGAGAGGGTACAATATGAAATGGAAAAATTTTAAGGAAAAAATTATTATGAACATTTTTTTAATATGGGATAAAATGACAAAAATTTGCCAATAATTAAAACTAGAAGCATTTAAAGCTCAAGAAACTTTGCAATTCAACTGAATTTTGTAACAAAAAATATACTGAGATAAAATCCGAATAATGGATTAAAAAATTTTGACGTCTTAATAAAAAGCAATCTTCACATTCATGGACTCCTGAGATTTGGTAATTATCCAACTCGGCATGCAGGTTATAATAAAATGTATGTTTCCAAAGAAAAAAGGATCTTCTGTTTGGAACTGTGATTCGTTTTTATTAAATAAGACATTGTTGATGAAAAACACTTTTATAACTTTTAGATTGTTTTATCTAAACAATGAAAAAAATATTCTAGAAATTAGTTTTTCGTGTTTTTGAAATTTTGAAATTAATTCTTTTTGTCAGGTTTTTCATTCAGATAAAAAATAATTAAATGAACCTGAATAAAAAATTTTTTATTTGCTGATCAGTAAAAATTATAGAAATTGTAATTTTTTAAACCTCTTATGTTATAATATTTTTGAATTAATTTTTTATCTAAACATTTATTATGTACGTACTAAATCTTAAAATTAAAATGTATATATAGATCGAAAATGATTTATAAAATTTAAATAAATCTTCAAAAATAACTTTTAAAATAATTGGCTCATTAGAAAATAAAATGGAATAATTATTTTTGTGGATAAAAATTTTTAGTAATTCAATTTCTGCCCATAAATCAAACAAAACAGCACTCTGTTGAATGAGTAAACCTAAACTTATATTTCAAACTCTTAGCTTTTGTAAAACAATAAGGTCGAAATAATCTATTTTCAAATTCGAAAATCCTTATATTCTATTCTTAAAAGAGTAATTTTAGCTTTTTTTAGACTTTATTGTTGTTACTGTTACTTATGGCATTTGTAAAGTCAATTGACGATTTGTCAGTGATATAAGATGAGTTGCGAAATAGCTTTTGTGGGTAAAGACCCTTGAGCATTCGAGAGCATAAATATGACTTGTTTCAGATTGTGTGAAGATGATACTCATACACTCGCTTGCACAACATGGAGGCTCTTTCACACACCATATAAATAGAACACAGAGAAAAGAATAACCGTGTCCGTACCCGTGATGCCCAGAACATTGGGAAGCGTCGTTACCTCTAGGGCCATTACACCTGCCCACTGGCTTTGAAAGATATTTGTAGAGATGTTTGTGATGAATGTCAATATTGGTGTAAAAAGTTATTTTATAAATTTTATCCCATTTTTCATTATAGAAGGCACCACAAAATTAATTTCTAGACTGAAAGATAATAAAAAACGAAATTTCTAAGCTTGATTCTATATACTCGGATATTTAGTTCCCACATACAGGTATTGTCTCGACCCCAAAAGGAAATATTTTATTTGGCGTAAATCCTCTAATAATGCTCCATCATTTATTCCGTTTGGATTCTGATCTAGTTGCACTTAGCAGTATTGAAAATTAATTATCTCTCCTACTTATGAAAGCTAAGAAACTTATGATAATTTTTTTGAACAGAAAACACTTAGCTGTTTGTCATTTTCATGATTCTTTGTTTGGTGTTAATTTGGTTCTCGACTCTAAATTACTGAGAAGATGTTGATTAAAATTTTATAATAAATGTATAAATTGAAAGTTACCAGGAATAGGAAATCAATATTTCCTTTCAAAGATAGAATTAATATCATGAATTCAATTTCAATTCATCTCGTCAATGAACACTATCATATTAAGATAAAAATAGGACAAGTTAATGGACTGTAGACATGTGATTGTCATGGCACGAAAGACATAATTTTTTACATTTACTTTTTTTTTTCAATTTTGCCTTTAACAACACATCTATATTGAAATGTGGATCGCTTTTAAACCTTCTGGATGCCCTATAAAAATGAAAGCAAGTAAAAAAGAAAATTCGTCGAGCTATATAAAGATGTCATATGTTCAAACAGAAATTTCTATAGTTAAGTGAAAATTTTGGTACCAAGGAAGCAACAGTGGAATTCTTGTGTTCATATAAGATGCTACATTAAAACAATTAAGTGATACATTTTTTTCAGTGTTTTAATTATTATAAAATTAAATGCATCATCATTAAATTAAAAGCAATATAAAAATTCACGCAAAATTGGAAAACGAACATCATTTAGGAAATATATGACAAATGAAACATTTCAGGTGTAATAACTTATATGATACAGCAATGCAAATAAGAAGTAAATATGCTATTATTCATTACATTTCCATGTTTACGATTTGAAATATTCGCCAGTTGAAACCATTCTGTGAAAGAAGTAACTCTTTTTAAAATTTTCTGCCAAAAAATATAAGAAAAGTAGAATCGTGTGTATCTCAAAGGAATAATTTACTTCTTTGATAAAAAAGGAAAATCCTTAATTTTTGGGGAAAAATTAGTAATTTAAATAATTTGGATGGTTTAATTTAAATGACAGATTGGCATTTAGGTATCATAGAAATTAGTTTAGGGATGATTTCTTTAAATTAATTTAATGAAAAGATATTCTCAATTGCAAAGGGAAAACAGTTGAATTGAACAATCAATTTTCCTTCACAGATATCCAATATGGGCACAATTCATCAGTTGAATAAACTATTGAATGTTTGCTACTATATCTTTAACAAAGAAAAAGATGGTGGAGATTTTAAAAAACTGCACTAAATATAATTACTGTTTCAAAATATTTAGCTCATACAGCAACATTTGTAACTGGAAACTACTTCTTTCATATTGAGTTTTAAGGAGAAGCACCAATTTTCCTTATATGAAAATCTCCCAACCCTACTGGAAAACTTCAGAAATAAGGAGGAGAAACTTCCGATATGCTGATTGGTTCTCTCCCCTCGGGCTAGGTCATCTTCAAACAATGACTAGACAGACTTCCCGGTTGTGCAGTAAAAGGCTGTACTGTAGCCAGTGATGTTCCCTAGGACTCAATCATAATTTCCTCCATTATTGCTGCCCTGGTCCTGTCGTTCAGATTGGTTCGTACTTCTTCTGGCTTGACCAAATTGTCGTTTTAGGTTCTGGAAAGTTTTTATCTTTTGTTAAGGTCAAGCAAATCTGAGAATTATCTAAATTCAAATGCATTTGATTATATATAAGGGCAAAAAACTAATATTTCTTAATCTACAATAACAATGGAAGGAAGATAATTGAACAAAAACTTTTTCAGTGCAATGAATAAGAATAGATGAATTATATTTTCATTGACTTTCGAGAGTAATATGAGATATGTCAGAAAGTTTTCAGTGTCTGCATTTTTTTGTGAATATATCAATCTGAATTTATAAATTTTCATTAGAAGCAATACTTTTATTTAGTTTGAGAATCAAAATTATCTTTTTTTGTGTTGTTCAATGTGAGAATCACTATATTCACATTTTTATGTCTGGCATAATCTGTTTGATTCGGATTTGTCCATAAGTCAAAACATCATGTTAAATCGCAAGTGAAAACTTTTCTTTATGTCTTCACAATTGATTCCTTTTGAATAAAGCAATAAAAAAAGGGAATATAAAAGAACCAAAATAATGTATTGAGAATACTAGTAATCTTTGATTTCCATTTTAATCTTCTATTCGACACGTGAAACTAAGAATTATTGCTTTAAATTAATTTTTATTTCTCAGCCCTTCATTTATTTAAACCCGAATATATATATCTCAGCGAATATTCATGTATGTAATTAATAATAACAATTTCCCATTTACCTCAAACATGTTCTCAGCATCGGTAACAGTTAAGATTTCTACAAGCTGGGAACAAAACTGAATGAACAAAATACTAGCTTTGTCTTATTCGGCGTTTAGCTTTGAAAGTTGAAATAAAAATTACTGGAGTTCTCAAGAGATATCCTCGTTACACTGTGGAATCTTTTGTGTAATATGCTAATCGATATTCCTTTGAAGTTCTATTAGTGAGGATTTATATTTTTATTTTTCGTTGATGTTTCTTTGCCACGTGAATTAATGATAACTAATGTGCCAGCTGCATTAATTCTTAAACAATTCTGGGAATATACGAATGTTTCATAAAGCATGTTTTTGAAGTCAGTGCATTACAAATTTTCTTGAATATCAGCCTGAAATACTGCTTGCTTTTGGCATTTCCTGTTAAAAATCGACGATTAAAAAAAATAATTTCAGCGCACGTTTAAATGCTGAATTCTTTTCAGCACATGTTTATGATTTATTTTAATACTCGAGAAATTTCTGTAATAATACGATAACCACAAGAAGCACTTCGTCATTGTTTCCTTCAAAATTCTTTTCAATTTAATAGATTTTAAACTATGATAGAATAATTTGAATATTTGAAAAAAAAAAATCACGGAGAAATGCATGAAAATTATCATCAACAGATATTTTAAACGAATCTTGTCATAAGTTTATGCACTGAATTTATAATTTATTTTTAAAGAATATTTTAATTCAATTAAGTTCTGAAATCGAATAATCTAATATTACAGATTAAATATACTACCGATTGTTTACGCATGAATCCTATTCTGGGGCCCCACAGACATAAAGATGACAAGCTTCCGTTATGGTGGTTAGTTCTCACCATCCTAGTGGGTATACAGATGCTGTAGGGGCAGCGATTTCCTACCCATGATGGGAACTGTCTCATGTGGGAGGTGTTGTTTATAGGTGAGTAACGACCTTTAAGATTAAACACTACTTTTTGCCAATGCTGTCACGGTGGTTCGGTCATCTGGATATTTTCATGTGCTTACACGGCGAATGTAGCGAACTGTTTACGTTAGCATAGAAGTTGTTGTTGTTGTTATTTATGGCACTTTACAAGCCCGCTGACAGAAAGCTGTGAGGGATTTATATATAAATCAGTGTCTCTTGTTTTTTCAGTAGCTAAAGCCATTTTTCATTCAGAACTAAGGCCAAGAGTACGACTTACCTACTTCATGCTTCACATTCACTTGCACAATCTCTTTATCCATTGCACACATTCATACGACTCACAGATAGAGCACCAACTACCATGCCCTTACCTGGACTTGGTCCCGGGACGCTCAGATCACGGGGAAGGCATGCTACCCATATCCCAGGACGCCGACTACGTAGAAGTTCACTTCTGCAATGAGGAATTGAACAAAAAATACGCAGTTTAACTATTAGAAATTACGATTACCGAAGAACAGAGTAGTTAAAATTACATCTTATGGGTCGAAATGAAATGTGATAATGATTTAATTTATTGACTGTAAAAATAACGATGTTTGCATTTGTTATACTTACATACAGTTATAAAATATCATTGTTTGGATATAAGAGGCAATCAGTTTAGTTATATTCACTCTTTCATGGCTATAATGATTTATATGTTTTTAACTCAACTTTATTTAAATGTAATTTTCATTTTATTTTGGTTCTATAAATGCTGAATGGTTTATGTTTTCATTCCGCATATAAATGGAATTTGGTGAACTGATTTACAGTTTTTAATTACAAAAAAATGTGACATTTGAGCATACATTTCTCAATGAATTATGTCAACTATAAATAAATTTTTTCTTGAATTTTAATAATTTCTTTTTTAATTTAAAAACAGAAATAGATTATTTAAATAAATTAATTGGGGGAAATATTTCTTAGTTTAAAATAACAAATATTTAATTTATAAACTACATTTAATCACCGTAACTGCAAGCAACTTATTAACTTAAAACTATATTTAAACAATATAGTTTTGTACAGATTATAAAAGATGTCAGGCTTATTAATGATAGGAAATGCAAAGTTTATTTTAAGAATATGCAAATTTTGATTTATAATTTCTATTATATACTAGCTGATACCCGGCGCTTTGCTGTGCAGAAGAAATAATCTTGGTCATATCGTTTGGATTTGAAATAGTTATCTTGTTTAATTAAGAATGATAGATATTTTCTTGACCGCAATGAATGCATTCAATGAATTTGAAGGATATATAAAGGAGAAGCATTAATAGTATTTATTTATTTTTTATTATTCTATTCTACAAACAAAGTAACAAATTTAATCTGTTCATATATTGGATTAAATTTGTTATCTATATGACTGGTTCCCCTAAAACCTTCTCGCACACTCTTTAATAAAACTATTACCTCAGAGAAACTCATTGCATTTACATACAAATAGCTACAAAATACTAACGTTGCTGGAATTTGGCATCTTTACTAAATCTGTTATGTCTCCTTGGCGAGTTATTTGGTGGTTAATCCCTGATTAATAGATGGGGTAAATAGATCCGAAAATATTTTTTATACTTTAGATAATTGTATCATACCTATAACCGTTGAATAAGTGCAAGCGATACGTTGTCGAAGTTTTATCGGAATCGGATGAATGGTATGGCAGCGCATAATAGACATACAGACGAACAGTCAATTTTATTATATAGAAGATTACATATTAGATAATTTTACTATGCCTATAACCATCCCGCAATTGTGAGCAATATGGTGTGGAAGTTTCATAGGAATCGGATGAGCGGTACAGAAGCGCATAAAAGACATACAGATAAACGTTCATTTTTATTTATATAGATCATACTGCCTTTCATTATGCAGCACACGTTTACTAAAATGTAAGATATCCTCCAAAAAATGATAATTATATGCCCAGAAATTTTAAAATGATGTTAAAATTCAATAATCCCCTGAAAACATCGCACAATTTTATAGAAATAATACAAATAAAAGATTTAAAAAAATTGCCATTGAAATTTTGAATTCAAATTCTAATCACTTCCTCTTTATGCAATACAATCAAATAGTTTAAGGAAGAATATATATGAAGGCAGAATAGAGAAAAATAATTTTTTTCTTCATGAAATACTTTTATTTAGTTTAGTTAAATTTGCGGTCAGTGTAAAAGCATTACCAGGTTATTTTGGAATGGACCTCGTATTTTCGAATCCCAGTCAGATGGTACGTTTCTGAAATCTAAGAAACTTTTTATATCTGCTAAGTTTTTTAACGCGCTGAATTTTTTGGCGAGTAAAAAACTTAATGTTAACACAGGCTTCTAATGATATTTTTTTGTTATTTGATAAGTAGTGTACATACACATAAAAACTCATTCGATAAATCTTTTATACATTTTGCATGCTTTTTTTTTCTTTTAGTTTGTTAAGTTACCATCATTCTAAACCTTAAACATAAGCAAAGAAAAAGAACAACGAAACCACTTTTTCAGCTTCAAAAGTTTTCTTTTTCAATCAGGGAAAAAAAACCTCACCCCAGATAAAGTTTTTTTTTTCTTTAAAGACCATACTGTTATTTTAATGAAATACCATGTAGAAATAAGTAAATAAAGACATTCCACATTAAAAATATTTTGAATAATAATTTTTATTCGTGGGAAAAATTATAATGTTACATAATAAAACATTAATTAAATCCGGTAAAAATACTTTTTAAAAAAATTTCTCCGAGAAATCAGAAGAAATTTTTCAGTAAAAATATTTACATTGTAAACAATGTAAAATTTATCTCCATGTCTCGTTGCAAAAAATGAACTTTCTGAAAAAAATAATTAAATTACAAATTAAAGAAAATTTCCAAAAGTTAGTTTTAATAGAAAGGAAAAAAATATTTTTTTTAGTACAATAAGGTTAAGATTTTTATTTTGGTAATATATTGTTTTCAAAGAGACATTTTGTTGAAATGAGAAAACAGAGGTTGTAGCAAATATATTATAATAAGAATTTAAAAGCAAAAGATTTTTTTTTCATTCAGTTTGTGAATAATTTTTTCAGAATAAAATAATTTTTAAAACTGTTTTTTGTATCATTTATTTCATAGGATTAAATAACTGCTATGTTATTATAAATGAAGCTCTAATAAAGTAGCGTTTTCGAAATTCTTTTCTTTCTCTTTGATTTTAAAATTTTAATAAAGCACATGTCGATGTAAAATAAAAAATAAAAAATGCAATATTAGCAATAACTTTGAACTGTTGCGATTATTCATTTGCTCATTACATTAATTACATATTTGTTCATAACATACGACATTATGAATAGCAAATTAAAGCACTGAATATTATTGCAAACAAATTATTCCGAAAAAAACGATAATTTCCAGTAGTAGCTGTTTGATGACACGGTCAAACAGTCTCATTAACAAACAACAACGTTTATTAACACTAAGACACAGATGAAAAAAAAATTCAGCACCTGGAGGGAAACCATATATCTGTTATCAGTGTATCTATCAGTAAATCTATTCGCCTTAGTCATATATTACTGCTGATTCAGTACTATACGACTGGCTACTCCTTAAAAGATTGCTTAAATACTTGGTTGCAAAATTCAGGGCAATTCTCAAATCACTATTTGCTTGAGCTCCACATGGAGCTGTTAACGTGGACACGATATTATCATATGGTGATCTACTGGTTTTAAAGCACATTCCTGTACATCTAAAATAAAAGATAATTATATACAGTTTAATTACCCATACTGTGGAGTAATGCGCAACAACGCAGACTGGCACGGCTATTGATGAAATTAGTATATTAATACGGTCAACTCCCCCGTATCTTTTTTCTCCGATAGGAAAGTCTAAAAAAAATACGTAGCGGTATGTATAATTCCGCATTTAATTCGGGTGGGAAAAATTGAGATGTATTCTTTCTTCCTATGTTTTTTTTAACTTTTTGCAGAAGGAACTGTAAAGTGGATTGTTGATTTCGTAAAAACAGATTGTGATATATTTTAATCATGAAACCAAATCATCAACATAACTCAAATTACACTTTTTAAAAATTCTAAGATAAACACTTTGGGATATACTAATTGTATAGAATTTGTACTATTGAGTTATTAATAAAAAATTTTCTTGAATTTTAACTCATAATTATTTTATTCTTAAAGTAATATAATTTTGGTATATAATAGTATAATTTGTAATCTAGTTATAATTCAAACTCACGCGATAAAATTCTGCGTTTCCTTAGGTGTAAAATTTATCTCGTAGAAAGTTTGTGTATAAAATTGAGTTATAAAACATATTTAAGTGATTTTTCTTTTCTACACAAATGTTTTTAAGGGAGTATATTTTTATCATACAAAATTTATGGCAAGAATTTAATACTCACCTATCAACATTTCACCTATTTTAGATGGGCTCTATTCCTCGAGGGGACAAAACATTTTCTTCCTGCCACAGGGATGCAGATATGAGCGGTTCGCTTCCGGGCTATACTAACGATAGCTCTCATTTTCTAAGTATTTTCTACACATTATAATTTTCAGGATAGTAAAATAATTTATCCTGAAAATTATGATGTGAATTATAACATATAGAATCGAAATATGAATTACGAACAAAAAAGAGAGTAGAATAACACTAAAAATAGTAATGTATATGAATAATCTATTGGGTCGTTCGGAAAGTCACTTCGTATTTTTGTGTCAAAATGAAAAGAAATTTTCGTTTAATGAATAAATTATTTATTAAATTATAAAATTGCCATTCTGGTCTAATACCTTTTGCCATATTTTTGGTAGTAACATGATTACACGCTCATAAAAGTTTTGGTCTTTGCTGTAAAAAAAAACTGATCGAGGTGGTTTTTGGCCTCCTCATTTGAAGGAAAAATTTTGCAAATCAGTTCTGGTACTGATGTACTGTTAACACATCTTCTCCACACATATTGGCTAATTTATTTCTGGCTTGAACAGCATATTTACCTTTTATAGCAAAAAAGAAAAAAATGACGAAAATGCTGTTTATTGCTCTCCATATTTAAAAGGGCACCATCCAAAAACTACTGCGAAGAATCAGCTGCACTTTTTCACACTCAAGCCTTGCTATATCAGCTCTTAAAAAATAAAATGATTTTGCGGTTTAAATATGAAATTGGGTGCAAAAAATGCAATTAAATCCTTTGTCAGGAAAAAACGAAATTACTTTCCGAACAACCTAATATTTTCATATATATTCGGAAAAAGTAATAATTATTTACAGTATATTAAAACATTCAGTATTTTAACTTATATACATTTAATTTTCTTTATACACAATAGGCTCTTTCTCTTTTTTTTCGTAATCAATTTACCCATTTCATGCAGTAGTTGGATTAAATCGGGCTTTAAAATTGCTGAACTTATTTTCATCGTACACCAGACTATATATACGTATATCTATTTTTATTTACATTACTAGAAAAATTAAGATACACAGCGTCATGCATGTGACCTCCACTTCCTTTTTATAATATAGGATTTTCTAAACCAAAAATCTATACATATTTCCTTTAACATCTGATGATAGAAGTTAGAAGTTTAATATAATTATATAATCTACTAATAAATCATGTTGAGATATCTTTTACAATTAAACTTTAGAAAATATTATCTTTTAGGTATTCATATGGAATTGCAGATCATGGAAATATACAAATATATTTTGATTTAGCTCATCCAATTAGGGACATTTTATTAAAATATGGCAAAATAAAACAATACTATGATAAATTTTTGATTATTTTTGAAACGTTAAAATTTCGATTATGTGAAATTCTTATTTATCCATGCAATATCAGAAGAGAAAGTCAAACTAGGAATTACCCTTTATCTATAGGTAAAAGGCTGATATGTGATCATACAATAATTTTTGAATACTCATAACCGCTGCAATATAAATAACATGACATGACAGTATAGTTGTATCAAGTATAAGGCATGCTGCAATCATCGCTCTGAAATTTATTTAATGGAATTTAGTAAAAGAGATCGTTTCTGCGGCATAATACTGATGATAAGCTTATGATTTCAGTTTGAAAATTTAATTTCTAAAACTTCCTAGTAAGCTGATGAATGTTTTTAGCTAAGTTTATAATAAAATCAATATCCGAATCATTTTAAATGAAATCGTTGATTATTTTTATTAGTTAAACCTTTAGACATAATTGCAACAGTTTTTGGTAAGAAATTAAGTTTCTGTTCACGTTTATGCAATACTTTTTTGCTTTCGTAGCTTGATACTATGATTCATAATTTTAAACAAATTTTACATGTGTTAGAAAGACTAAGCAATTGCCACTATTGTGAGACAAATTTGAAGCGAATTATTTTTGCAATTACAAACGTCGCAAGGAAATTTTAAAACTACCATTGAAACTGCAATAAAAGTCAGCGCCAACATGATTCTAGTACATGCCTTAAAATTTAATAATATCATATTATTAATAATCAGTTTCAATTTATATTTTATCTTAGTGACCATTTAAGCATTTACATAGCACATATTTTAAGGTATCCGAACACGTTCGGAGCACTTTTTTGAAACACAAGGTGCAGACATACTTTAATCATATTTCTGGGTTTAAACCATTCAAAATTAGATGTCAACATTTGATATAAATATTAAATTTTCTCAAAATTGGCATTTAATAGCCTAAATGTAAGCACATTTTTCAAAAACTTCAGATTGATTACACCAAAAACTATTGCTCTCATCAGAACAAAACTTATACCAAAATAAACATCAGAGTTTTCTCTAAGGGAATAAACTAGAATCATGTATTTATAATAATGAGTAAAAAATTTAGAGCCATTCGAAGATTTATCCTGAAATTTTTAGTAAATTTATGACATTTTTATTCAAACAATACGTTATAAATTAAAAACTATTCAGTCAATCTGAATTCTTTCAGATTATTCCCTATAAAATAGTATAATGACAAAGTCTACCAAATTTCATAATAATATGTTAATTATATTTTGACTTATTTGATTTGAAGTGGGCAAAAAATAAATAAAAATCAGTTTTGAGAAAAAGGCATTTAAAGTATATAGTAACATGTTTTAATAATAAATTATGTGTGCGCATAGTTAAAATTCATCAGATTTATAGGTTACACATTCTTCCTCAGTATTTAATAATTTTCCTTTTTTAATCAATTTTTTTTCTGGCGATTTTTGCCTTTCGCAGTGAATGCTGCTTAGAATCATTTATTCTGTTTTTGTCGAGCTCATCAAATGTTTTAATTGAATTTGCACTAGAATACTCTCCAATAACCTTAAGGATATTTAATAATCCTATAAAACCTTGGTTAAAATTTATTACAGACATAAATATCCAAAATCTGAAGATTGAGATCTCAACAAAGTAAAAATTTCCTCAAAAAAACCTCTACAGCTATCATTGTCATACTGTGTTTTTATGTGCCAAGCATTTTCCTTATTTAAAACTAAATTGATGTTGATAAAAAATTTTAACATGTTTTTGGACCTGTAAATCGGTACTTCCGGTTACTTGAATGTCCACTTCTGGTTTACCCATCATTACAAAATTATTAATATCTTGACTTCTAATTGACGTAGAGACAAAGGTAAACCTGTTTTGGATAGTTCAAATATTGGTCTATCCAATAAATTAATTTTTAGAAAATATCATTTTTTCCGAAAATCGCCCTTTTCAACGAGTTCGGATACTTTAAAATAATTTATTTGCACAGAAAGATTTAAGAGTACTTGAAAAGAATATATTTATTCTATACTCTTTGGTTTCGCAAAAGGAGTAAGAAATATTTTTTTAAAAAAAAATGGAGCATACACATAAATAGGAATTACTTATTAAACATAGTAACTACGAATTCAATGAAACTTTAAATACTTATCAAATACAATGCTTAATCTATGTATATAAAATCATTAGCCGCCTTTGATCACTAGCATGTAAGCAAATCTTAATGCCAGTTAAAATTTTAATAATTAAATATTTTAGGTAACTCCTACTTTAATATATTCTTCATCAAAATATTTTAAAGCTTCAAATTTTGATGGTCATAATTCCCTCATAATACAGTAAGGGATCTTCAGCCATAACGTAATATGCATCTCTCTAATTTTCTGTTAGCTTCTGAAGAATTTATGCTTTAAGTGGAAATGATTAAACTGCAATTAATATAAGCATATTTTTACTGAAACAAAGCTTTTAAAAATATATATAAGTACTGAAAACAGAGTCACTGTGCATTTAAAACTTATGAGCGTTAAAATAAATCATTCATAATTTATGTAATAATTCAAAAAGTTTTAAGCAAAATTTTCTCAAAACCATCAATAACAAACCAGTTAATTCACAATTTTTAATTATAAATACATCAAACACTAAAAAAATAAACATAATTGTTCGAAATAATTGGTTGAAAGAATATTAATTACAAAATCACAAAATTAATCTGAAAACAATTTATTTACAGAGTGTACCTGAAATAAAAAAAAAACGGCAAATCACAGTTTCCATCAATCAGGGTACAATTCGTATATCGGAAATTTAACGCCTCTCAGGGTGACGAAATATGTGAATTTTCTATACCAGTTGGGGTAAAGCTATGCAGATTATAAATTTTTGACTACCTTTATTCTGTTTTATTATAATTCAAAAGTACTTCTGAATGAATCTAAAAGATATATTAATTAACAATGTTTAAAATTAAATGCTTCAAACACTAGGAAAATAAACAGAACCGTTTGAAATAATCGGCTGGAAAGATATTAAACCTAGCCTCTTCAGCGTGGGATAAAAACGGAAGCCTCATTCCTTTGGTGGTGAAGTGAAAAGATTTTTTTCGGGGAAGTTAGTTTTTAATTAAAAACTAAAATTCTAATTAAAATGGGACCACCGGTGCACATTCTCGACTTCCAATGTATACATGTGGCAATTTTGGCAGCTGTAGGTCAAACGGTCTAGCCTGTAGAGAGTGCCAACTCGCACACACACACAGAGAGAAAGAGCTTTATTATAACTGTAGATGATAGAAAAAGGCAAAGAATAGGGTACAGCCGCATATACAGATACAATAAATATTGTTTATCATTGATTGTAAATATAAAAGAGATGATCATTACTTAAGATCAGAGACAAAAGCATTTACAATTTACATTTACAATATTTACAATATACCCTTGCCGAAATAGCATCAAAAATACGTTATTTTTTCGCTAAAATTAGGCTAAAGTTTTTTTATTTATTTATATCTGGTTAAATTTACGAGAAATCAGTCTTAAGAAATTCCACACAAACTGTAAATAATTACGTTCAGATAATAATACTAAAAGCTTACCATATGTGTTTCGTCCGAAAATTTGAAAGCAAATGGATTTCAGCTAATCTCCGTTTATTTCAATAATTAAAAATAATGAGCTAAATTTGAAAAACCCAAATGCTTTAATTTAAATTAGGAAAAGTTAGCAAGAAGCTAATTAAAGCATCAGGCCCATTAAATCGCATTTTGAGCTAAACATTTACATTATCAGAAAAATGACTAGTAGGTGCTTTATAATTTTATCATAGAGTAATAAGAATTTGAACAATGGGATAGAAAACTTATTTGGCATTTAGGATATTACTTTTAGCCTGGTATTAAATTTAAAAATCTTCATGACTGTTGTATTTCATCTTCAGTTGTGTGAATGAAGAATAATTTTATTTTGTAAATAGGATCTTTCTCATCTGGCTCATCTTTCTCATTCTTTTGTAAATAAATCTTTCTCATAGTTGTAAAAAAATGGCATAATTATATTGAAGTTATACGAAAGTTTTTGATGGTTAGGTTATTGCTTTCAAAACGAAAAATCTTAAACACCTCCGAGTTCCGTTTGATATTAGATAAAACATTTGAATATTATTCAAATACCATATCATAATCCCATTCTTATAAAAACTGAATACAAACTTTTTCCAAATAAATGGCATTTCATTAAGGAAACGTATTAAATGTTTCAGCTAAACAAAACATTAAAAATCAGCAATGACATGACAAATTTATAGTTCATCCTTCTGGCCTATTTTTAAAGTAGAGCCAATACCCATATCTCAGGAATTAAATTTTTTATAAAATATTGCACACATTCCTCAAAAATATAAATAAGAAACAGTAATCCCTAACATCAAAAGTGTTTTTGGTAAAGAAACAAAGAAACATTTTCATTTAAATAAATTGAATTGACGTTAAGTGGGATTGTTTTCCGTCTTTTCTCAGTCTCGAACTATCTAGGTATTTTAGTTCCAAACATGCATATTTAGAAGAATGTTTGTTTAAAATAGATTTAAAAAAATAATTATAAAATAATATTGACAATTGTATTTCACTAGAGATATACGTAAGACTCAATTAGGGTTACAGCAATACTTCATTCAAGAAAAAGATTGAAATACCAATAAATATGTTTTCAGTTAGGAATTCTTGCACACGATTAAAACCTGGATATAAAAATAAAATACAAATTTTTAATACAACAAAACTTTATTTCAAATTTTCTTTAAACAAACATGGTTTACAGACTATTACATTAACCCTAAAAAATATCAAGATTTAACTTAGATTCAAGACAAATGATAGATCATAACATGCATATTAATGAAAGATAGCAACATTAAATTATGAAAATACATTTCTTTTAATTTTAATAATAGTGTTCAAAAATATAGAAATTCTAATGTTTAATGCAAAATTCATATCAATTAGATTCATCATATATATTTGCCAGCTGACTAAAATATTTCAAATTAAAAGTTTTACATCATTTTGTCGAAAATAAGGAAATTTTCAAAGAAAAAAACGAATTTAAGGTTATTTTTTATTATATTTGTAATAATTATAAAGCTCTTGTTCCTGAAAATTTCTTTAACAACTTTGTATACTATTATATTTATTTAGTAAATTTGTCTTTAAATAACAATCGAAACCTAGATTTTAAAATAAATTTATAATATCCGTTATTACATCCTTAAATACTATTTTTGTCAAATCCCATTCTTAAAAAAATGTTTTTTTAATTCCATGAACTCGGTGCATGTTCTAACGCATATTAATCATTATGTTGATCAGGCATGATGATCAATATGGCTTTTCAAAATTCCAAGGAATCCCGATAGCTGTCCGGATCAGCCATCAGTCATCCTATGAAAAATTATTCGTAATCAAGAATTATTGAATAAAATTAATTTTAGTAAAAGTATCGCATGAACATTAAAGCAATAATTTGTACTTATGGCTAAATTGAAATTTATAAAGAGGTCTAATAAGCAACTAAGAATGTAATAAACGGATATTTTTTTAGTATTCTTAAGAAAACCCTTAGAATTAAATGAAAAAATAGAAGTTACGAAATGTTAAAGTTTAACTTAATTATTGTAGAGTATAACAAGCAGAAATTTAAAAATTCTAATTAGTATGGCTTAGAAATATACTTTTACCTCAAGCTCAAATTAAGTTTAAATAGAAACGTTATCCAATAGTTATCTTTATTGATATAACTTATTGAAATTATATATAATAAATTTAATGCCTGGTTTTTTCAGCTACAAATGTTCTGGAAACGTTAAAACTCTAGGCCTTTTTAAATCTCAATATATATCATTGGACTCTGATGTTATTTTTTGCAAAAGTGAGCTCAAAATTTATTAAGTCATTGGATCTATTTAGCAAAGCTGTGCTTTCTGCTGGGACTATATATCATCTAGAGATGATAAAAGTTAAAGAAAACTTACATATGTCCATGAAATACACTTTATATATAGATACACTTTATATCACAAAACTGTAGGGAAATCAATACAGACATTCAAAACACATTGATTATCAATTTTAAAACTCATTTCTCTTTATAACATTATAGATATACTTTCTTATATTATAGATATACATAACATACTTTCTTTTAAACAGAATCTCTATATATATTAAAAATTTGCTTACATATAGTCATTATATACTATTAAAAATTTGCTTACATATAATCGTATAATATTAAAAATGTGTATATGCATAAAAGCACAATATACTATATAACACAATTATTTATTTATACAGACAAATTTTATAATATGTTGAATTATTTTCAGAAATTTTTATCCATGAAATTTTTAACTGTATTATGAATTGGATTTTAGTTTATATCTTTTTATTTTAATAAGGTGATATTTCCTTTGTAAAAAATTATGAATGTAGAAAAGTTTCGAGTTCCAAAACTCCAGTCAACTTTCTTCTAATATATACTACCGAATTCTGCACAGCATGAATAGAAACCAACTGCATTAATTTTTTTTTTCATTTTTGAGTTCGAATATAAAATATACACTTCCCCAAAATTTACAATTCACGAGCACAACAAATTGGAAAAATTAAATTAATCAAATTTATATGGAATACGAGATTTTTATATTCTTACATATAAAATCATAGTTGAAAACGAGACAGACCTATTGAGTCATTGTCCAATTATATAGAATGTAACTAGTTAGAAAATTGTACGATAAAGTTACAATATTGAAATATTCTAAGATTAATTACCAACTCGTAACAATTCCTTTGAATTTTGTAGACAATATTTTTGTCCCCACGACAGCTTTTAGTTTAAGAGAATTTGTTAAATAAGAAATCTTATATTCATTGAATAAATGTTCCATGACACACGTTAGTATAAAAAAACAAGTTATATTAATAACAGACACAATCAACTATTATCAATTGAAAATCAAACACTGAGAATTTGGCCTTATTCCACATATGGAACTGCATAAAAATGACATTATGGATTGCAAGAAAATCATACAGAACAATGAAATCACTGCAAAAACATTGTGACCATTGATTTTGGATATTTTTTCCACAGTCAGCTTGCACAAGTGCTTTAATTGTATAAGTAATCTGCATGTTAAATATGTTCTAAACTTATATCAAATTGTTGCTTCAAGAGGAAAAAAATTTATGCTTATTTTCTCATCTTTAGATATGAATATTTAAAGCAAGATGTTAAAAATTGAGAAAATTTTAAGTCGGATATAGAAACTGTTATTAAATTTTCAGAAAAATTAAGCCTGTCAATGTAATACTTTATACAGTGCTAAATTAAATTGCATACAAAATTAACGTTTGAATGTCATGAACGTGAATTTCAGCATTTAATTTAATCGAAAACTCGTATTATCCATTTAACTTTAATTTCTGAAAGAAATATTGATTGGAAATAATTTTTGCAATCATATTTAAATATTAACAGTTCTAAAAGCCACTGTTGAGAGTAAAAATAACCATTTAGGATTAGAAAGTCTTAATTTTAGAAATTAATCTTTAGTTAAGCAAATTTTAAAATTCCAACACAACTACAAAGGTATTAAACACCTAGTATCATCTAAATTAGAGAATCACGCATTTAATGTAATGTTCATTAACATACTGATGTACCAAACTAATCTTTCATCATATAGTCATGTCCACAATAGATAGTTTTTACATTTAGAAGTTTTAGTATTAAAGCATTGAATGAGAGCCTTGTATTTCATCTAAAATTATACAAACTGTCAGTAATTGAAATTACTGGATGGATTATCGTAATGCAAAGTCTTGGAGGTTGACATTTATTGGAGTAATCCAAGAAGTGCCTTCTTATTGAAAGGAGATTTTTGGTCCTTTTTAGAAACATTCTTTACTTTAGACATCGTAACGAATTCGTATGAGATCTGAAATGAACCAATTAGAAAATATTCCAATCAATATTACAAGCAATTACAGACCGTAATTATTTAATAAATTAAATCTACAGAATTTAAAAAATGCAAAGTTTAAAAAACTTTGCCATGCCGTTTTTCCCCCATATATCAATTAAAAATTGCAATTTCACTTACCGTAGAGTATTCCAATAGGTCTGTGCCACGATTTTACTTGCATACAAGTAGTAAAACAATCTATTAAGGAAAATTAAGTTTTTTTAAATACAAAATGGTGATACAGTTCTTCAAATGAAGCATTTTTAGTATAATTGCTGAAATTCAACTTACTCTAACTACATTCTTTCTACGTCACCTTCAATCCATTTTTGGTGCATGCAAAATAGCTTAAGTCAGAGATGGGTCAGCAACTATGAAGGCGGTTTTAAAGCACAAAATAGGGGACCTGCCTGTGCTGCTTTCTAAATTCTTCACGGAGTTCGATTCAAGAGTTTTCTGAAGCGATGAGTATTACATATTGAAGAAAACGGCATCAGCAGATACAGAGCATTATTTCGGCAGCGTAAATAGGATATTGATTTCTACTCTGGTAAAGCTGATATTTTATTCCAACCAAAACTTTGTGTATATTTATATAAATGCGTTTTTAAATTTCTTTATTTTCAATATATTAACTACAGTATCTTGAGCTAGTTTCAAAACTAAACTGAAAACTAAAATCCACGAGCACTATTCATTTTTATATTAATAAAAGAATTCATTGGAAGATTGCAAACACTTTAAATTTGAAAGCCTTTCTGATGTTTTATCAGTCAAACTTCGCTGTTAATCAAGTTTCTAATATGAACATTATAATAGTTTCTTAAAATATAAGCTCATATATTCTAGAATTACCCTATTAAAGCAATTGCTATCCGTATGATATGAATACTTCAGGAATTTAAAGTTCAACATTAAATATTATGATCATCAATTCGTAATTCACAGAATTTCATAATGCCCAATACGGTTTGAATTATATTCCAAAAAACTTCTTGTACTTTTCACATCATTTATTTCACCTTTTATCAAGTTCTTCCTATTTTAGCATGGCAGCTATTCAAGATTTCCACTTTATCTCGCATATTAGCATTTACTATTTTTCGATCCGTCTCCATTTCTTTATTTAAAAAAGACACATTCAAAAGCCTACATGGCTTAACATTTTGTAGATATTTTTGATCCTTTGTCTTCTAGAATCCAAGCAGAAAAAAATTATAAACTTGTTTCTGTATAACATAACGAATCGCAAAGGCCCCTTTCAAGCAATAATCATTCAGAATAACTTTCATTTTGCGATGCAAAATAATATAGAAAACAATCAATTAAATCACTTAGAATATCGCATAGCTTCATTCAGATATGAATGTAGTTCGCAAATATATGAAATTTCAACATCTTGTGCTAATAGAGAAGGCAAAGTACTTTAAAAATCTAATATTTCCTGTCTTCTTTCTCATTAAACACATTTGGAATTCAATCATAAAAGCTAAATTTATTATTTGATTATTGATATTCAGTATAAATAAAATATCCTTGTTATTTCATATTTCCATTAGATTTGAAAAACTATATTTTGATGCTTTGCTAACTCAACGAAGATGTAATAAGAAAATAATTTAAAATATAGCAATAGCTTAGGATTAAAACAAGCAAGACCATTTAATGTTGGAACTAAGAAATAAAAAATATATGCACTAATTTAAATCGCCAATTAAATCTAATGAAATAGTACAAATTTGAATTTTAAAAAATTAAGAAAGTGACTAACATATTTTTATAAGTGGATTATCGAAAGGTGCTTTAAACGTAAAAATTCAAATTTGACATTTTCAAGAAAGAATTTTGATATTTAATAGACAAATTCTTAATTTCTTTTAAACAATAAATGTCAATGTCACTTCTGTTCAAACCGTATTTTTATAGACCCTGTAATAATTTTTGAAAATATTTAAAATATTCTTTCACTAGATTTCAGTACCTGAAGCTTTTCAATATATTTGATTCTTAAAGGTTTTTTTTCTGTGATTATAACCATAAAACTGAAACCAAGATGAATGCGTAATCTCATTTCAAATTTATGAAAGCTGAAATTCTGAGTCATCTAAATTCAAAATGAGAAGGACATTTTTTTTTTTATTGCATTTTCAACTAATACTCCTTTTTAAGAACCAGTCTAACGTTTTAATTAAAGAAAGTAAATTCTGTGTAAAGAAGAATGCTTCATGTGGAGTCGATATTTACAGGGATTCGAGTTGTATTTTTACACACGGGCTTCTAAAAAGAAAAAAAAATAGTACGGATTTAAGGGTTTTTCCAAAAATACTATATACTAAACAGTGCTCAATATACTAAACGGTACATTAGAGGCGGGAGTCGTAGAACTAAGATTTATCTCGCGTTACCTAGCACATTTTAGTCAAGATACCCTGCCATTAATGTGTTAATAAAAGCGTAGTCTAAGGAAATATTTTAATGCCACTGCATGAAACCATTTTTTACTTAAGTGATATCTTATTTATTACATGTATCCACAAAAAAAAACACGACGTAATTTATGGCCTATTCATATACATAGGTTACATTTTGGTTTATTCTTATTTGAACAACATGTTTATTGCTTAGAATGACTTGAAATATATGTATGAAACGATTAAGTGCCTGTTTTAGAGTTGTCGATGATTATTTGCAAAGGAAATAGGTTTTAGACTTTCTGTGTAGCGAATGAAATTGGAAGATTGTGCCCGACTGAAATCCGAATGAAAGGGTAAAGAGAAGAAAAGGAGTAACATTCCAAAAGATGAACTAATTTTCAAACGTGAAGAAAAAATTGACAAGGGAATTCGGGATAGTCAAATCCAGGATATTTTCCAGCGATTCCATCATATTTTTAAGCTGAGGTAATATTTTCAAGTTGAAATCGGCACATTAACTCTTATGCGTTTCTAAATTTTCAAGAAGTTTTTATGACGAAATATTTCTTAAAGTAAATTTAAAAAGGTAAAATTTCCCTGAAGTAGAGAAAAGGTTATGTCTTAAATTTTCAAGCTATCCAAAGTTAAATAAAGTATTTGATAATCCACCTGATAGAAACACTTATAAACAATATTTCACTTCTTTGTACTCTGATTAGCAACTTTTAGTATGCAAACATAATAACAGCATTGGATTTAGCTCATTTTAAACAGCAAACATTCCAAAAATATGCCGTGAAAAATATAGTTAACACACACCCACACGTTTTAATTAAAAAATGATTTCACCTACAAAGTTATTCACAGAACTTCTCCAAGTTTACCACGCTTTAATTTTTATCTTAAATATATCATTTTTGTTTCCATAAAACACTGAAGACAAGAAAATTTCCCACACCAATACAATCCGATACTCACTCAAGCCACACATTTCCCACACCAATACAATCCGATACTCACTCAAGCCACACATTTCCTACACCAATACAATCCGATACTCTCACTATACACGCATTTCCCACGCCACAAAACAACAGCCGAGTCTCACACAGGCCTCTCATTTCCCATTAGCAGAACAGTCATCCTCACAAAATTCCCTCCCACTTTCCACACTACATAACGTGAGCTCAATTCTCATGCAGGACATCCACTTCCCACACAGCACAACGACAACCCGATTGTCACAGTAGCCACACATTTCCCCACCACACAACGATAATCCAATTCTCACAGTAGCCACACATTTCCCACACCACACAACGAC
>JAPMOQ010006997.1:32437-87962 GCA_026543055.1 Argiope trifasciata
CGACAATCCAATTCTCACAGTAGCCACACATTTCCCACACCACACAATGACAACCCTATTCTCACGGGAGCCTCACATTTCCCACACCACACAAAAAACAATGGTTTATCAACAATGGTCACACATTTCCCACGCTATACCATGTAGTTCGACCCTCACACCGGTCGCGTATTTCTCACACTACATTACGACAATCCGATCCTCACACTGACCATTCATTTCCCCACTATTTTTGAAGCCTTCCATATATTCCCCACACCACAAATATACTGCCTGATTCTCTCTTACCAGACATTTCCAACACCACAAATCAATTCCTCATTCTACCTTTTGCCAGACATTTCCCTTACCACGATGACATTTTATTATTCCCCATTACTTCACTATGACATTGATTCATTTTAAATATAAAAGTAGGCAATCTTATTTGTATACCTTATTTAGGTTAGAAATTTACACTTGTCTGAATAAACATTTATCAGTTATTTGAAAGAAGGGCACAATTATAATTTTCAGAAATTTTTCAATATATTCAAAAATATTATTGGTTTTATTCCAATTACTGTAGTGAAAAATTAAAACCAGAGACTGAAAATCATCAAAATATTTCAGCCAGGCTATTGTAGTAACAAGAATCCCAATGTAAACTACATTTAGGTTTAACTATTGAACAGTTAGAGCTCAAGATATGAACTATTCGAAAACATGCCCGATTTTGATACCAAATAATGAGTTATTTGAATTTTATACAATTAATGGAAATTAAAAGGACACTTTTTGAATGTTCCCAGATGTTTAATTTTAATTTCATCAATAGAAATTTAAAGCAATATGGAACAATGTTAACAGTACTTCGGAAATCATCTTTTGAAACAGGTCAACCAATAAATTTATATTAATAAAGGTTAAGGTCCTTTATCACAAGTTTTACAGTACAGTTGTTTATGTTCATTGTTGATTCCAATCATATGTCCAAGTTTAAATGTAGAATGTTTGTCTCCAAAGAGAACATTAGAACTTATCCACGCGTAAGTTTTAATCTGTGCTAACCTAATTGAGTTAAATACCCCCAAAAATTCTACCACTGCATTTCAATATACTATTCAATAGTTTTAAATATTTCTTAGTGAAAAATGGTAAAAGTTCCATATTTCACAGCATTACAAATTATATCAAATAAAAATACTTTGAAGTTAATTTTTCGACTAATTTAATTTGATTATTTCCAAGATATTCTAATTATTATTGGTTGAAAATACGATTTTGGTTACCAAAAATCACGAAAATTTTGATATTAAATGAAACCAAAATAATCCTTCCGAATTGGTCCAAATTATTTACATTTGTACATCTGTTTTTTATCCTAAAATTATTCTATGTTTTAAAGCGAAATTTTATCATGTTCGATAGCTTCCTTGGGATAGCATTGTCTTTCCTTTTACAATGCCAATTGGCATCATCTAACGTTTTCAACCCTAAATGACATGTACAGGACGCACCTCACTTCCTATTGTGTAAATCCTATCTATATTATTTATTTTGTGAAACAGCGATAATTTCATTTAGCATTCATACAAAATAAATTGAATCTAATTTACGAAAAATTTCAATACAACGGTAGACTCCTGCGCATTGTGAACTTAGAACCAAATCAGTTTCTAACACTTCGTATTTTATGCCTAAATTTAAATAAGCGAGGATACATGACGTATTTTATCAAATTAATGGCGTTAGAAATATAGCCAATAAAAATTTCAAGTTAAACAATGTTCTGCAAGAAAAGTTCTTAACTTTTCAAAAATTTAGGCAATATTGCAGGGCTTACAAAAAACGGTTTGAACAAAACTGCTATCAATATTTATTAAGAAAAAAGATTCATCCATTCAATATTGAAAATTCGTTTTATAAAAAATCGCTATGCCAGCATTTAAACAATTGTTTCCCGAATGTAAGATTTTCGGTTCATTTGTTAATTTTATTTACTATTTAATATATTATGATTTCGCCATTATTGAGAATAAACTTTCTAGCATATATTTAAATCTTTATTTAACACTTAATTTAGAAAAATTTGCGATTTAGTGAAAACTAATGCCTATTTCCTTGACAATGGCGAAATTAAAAAGTGGAATGGTCTTACTTGTCACAGTTTAATTACGAAGGCGAGGACATGGAAGCCTGATATGACATTGGGTGGCTACAGTAACTTGGCAACACCGTCCATTTTTTAAAAATCATCAAACATTTATGCATGGTTGGATAATATCTATAGGAAGTTTTGACAATGCATCATTAAATACTTCAGTTACTTGGTAGATCCTTTAACAATTCTTTCTAGATATGTTCTTCCAATATATTTGCACTGAAAAAGAAAAAAAATGCATTAATAATTGCAGAGATGAAATGTAACACATTACATCATTAACTTCATTTCTACTTTTTTGACAAAAAGAAATATTTAGATCAATGGCAACAGAGTAAGTAAATATCAAACGATAACATACACGCATATTAATCTTAGAGTAAATAAATTTATGAATACATTACAGAAAATTTGAAATAAAGCAATTTGAAAAGAATTTCAATTTTCAATTTCTAAATATATTGCATTTCATCTAATATTTTTGGTTAACTCTCTATAGTTTTTAGGATACCAAGTAGTTATTTTTTTATACAAATATTGTAAGATATTGAACTAAAAAATTGAGAAAAATATTATACTCGAAAGTTTATCGAAGCAAAGACAACCGCACAAAATATAAAAGTTTTAGCATATTGTATATCTGTATATATCGTAATAAGCTACACGCATTCAAAAGCAAATAAAATAGAAAAGTTATCAATTAAGTTAATTTTTTTTCTTTAATGAAAGTGGATTTCGTTACACAGTTAAACTTGGATTATTGATCCTTTTATTCCCCCGAAAATGCAAGCATTTGATTTTGTCTAATTTAATATAATTTTTTAAAAATCTAGTAACGTAGCACACAGCCCGACTTACAATGCTGTATGACGTAGAACACAGGCCAATGTACAATGCTGTACTACGAAGCTCATAGCACAACGTTCACGCTTGAATTTTACTAATAACTCAATATCAGATTCTGAAACTAAAAATTTTAATACCGTTGTTTTTATAATACGATAAGGAATTAAATCAAGGTTGTTCATCAAATAAAATTCCACTATAAGTACTTTCTCAAGATGTAACCTTAATAAAATAAGAACAAGATGACAAATAGGTAAGATTTTTTTTTCAAACCATGCCATTTGTGTATGAATTAAAGTTTTTACACGTACTATAATCACTGGTATAAATATTTATGAATTAGGATAAATTTCTTCCAGGCCTTTGACTTGCCAACGAAATAAGTCAAAAATTAGAAAATATAATTTACCTTCAACATTTTCCTACAGTTAATGCAAAACTTAAACACCCGATTTCACTAGTCACATAAATACATAGATGATTTTTTAAAAATCGAAATAACATTTTCAAAAAATATAAACAAATGTTGCAATGAAACAACATCAAAATCGTCAATGAATACAGTAAAACGATATCCCTAAACAAGCAAAACAGTACAATTTATGTAAGACTAGCAAATAACATTGCTTACCTTTTTATTATGGATAATAATAATTTTTTTTGAATTTCGGAGAGCAAACACGATAACCAATTTCAAAAACTGGATAAAATTGTCGTTGAACTTTAAATTTAAAAAAAAGCTCACAAATGCTTCCATATACATTAGATTCCTACATTTATGAAAATGATACAAAAGAAGCTATGAAACGAGAAGAACAACTGTTTTAGGCAAGATATGACCATCGACATTAGAAAATGAAAAATCGATAAGAATGCAAATGATTAAATAAGAGATTGTTCTCTTCTTCTAAATTTTAGCACAATACATCCACCCAAAAGGCATGGTGATAAGAAAAATAAAAAAATGTAATACACTGATTTATTTAGATTCGAATACAGACGGAGACTAAGCAAATATATTGAATTACCTTTGGTAAGTTTAACAATTGATAAAACTAATGTAATGGAGAATTTTCCACATTCGATGGATTTTAATCTGTTTTTTGCCGATTGGAATATCTATATGGTATCGTTAATAATATAATAATTTTAAATGATTTATTTTTATTAATACTAAAATTTTGAATAAGTAGCATAGGTGTTGATGGATTAATACTATATAGATATATATATATATATATTAATAATTATATTTTTAAAATTAAATAATTATTTTCGCTTTTATTATTTTAAAATTATTTCAAAATGTCTGCATCAGGTCTCAGCTTTTTAAAATAAATCAAAACTTGTAAGTACTGACAAAACCTGATCAAATAAGTTTTGTCATTGTGGGCTCGGTTTAGTTAAGTTTAGTTATATTAGCGTCCCGTTTAAAGCAACACGAGGGCTATTTTGGGACGGACCTCGTCATTTTGAACCAAAATCAGATGACGAGGACGACACCTGAACTGGCACCCCCCTCTCCACACCAGAGAGAGGACGTTTGGCCTGACAGATTTAACGTGCAAGAGACCCCCTCACACGACGGGTTTTCAGTGGAATCGAGTCCCGAACCTGAAATCCTCCGGTTCCGAAGCCGAGACCTTACCATCAGGCCACCGCGGCCCTGTCATTGTGGGCTGGGAACATAAAAACAACGCACTCTAGATGAAATGAATGATGTAATTTGTATGATCATTTTTTGCTTTTTACTAGAAAATCTAAAGGATAAAACCTAAACCCTTCTAGCTAAATGGTTATTTCGTCGATACTACTACGTTCAGTAATGGCGCGATGGTCGGTTGTACACAAAATGTTCAAGTCAAATGATTATTATAATTACCTATTGTAAAGGAAATTATAGTGAAACAATTGTCTTCCTTACTTGCTTTATATATTGAGTCTATCAACATATTTGAGAAATATCTCTCAAGTCACTGGCTATCCTATATAATTGTTTATCAAATGTAAATAAATTTAAAAATATGATTGCAATAATAATGGCTGCAATGATTATGATTTGAAAATGATTCATGAATGGTAATTTTCTCAGAGTAATGGATTTTACCGATGCGCTAAGAACATCAAAACAGATTTAAGGAATACTTTTTGTGCTTAAATGGATTCCATTTTCACATTAGCACCTTTATCAGAATCATTTCAAAACAGTAGTATTAAGAGAAATAAATATAAGAGTTAGTACTCTTGCAAAAGATACCGGCATCTTAAATTAAATATATTTATCCGAGATCACAATCAAATACTTATAAATGTAATATTAGAAGTTCTGTGATATTTTATTTCATAGTTTATATTTGGTAAAATGCTATAGGAAAACTAAAAAAAGGTATTTGCAAAATATTTTACATCTAAAACAATTAAAGGACAATTAAAGGTTTAAAACTAAACTTAAAATATCACCTTTAATGATAAAACCAGATTATACTTTTTTCTGATGTTTTTAGTTTAATATTTATTAATGGTTGAAGAAAATTAGAGATACCAAGATTAAGAGTGGAAATATATTTTATTAATATTCTAGTAGAATTTCATTATTTATGCAGAATTTGTGAAATATTTGTTTGAATGTGCAAGCTGCATACGTTTTAAATGGTGCAATGAAACCCTTAAAAAACTTTGAAGAATGATTTAGTTACGTTATTTAACCAAAAAGGAATTAGTATAAAACTAATAAGAATTTCAAAATTTTCAGAAGAAATTTCGAAACAATTTTTGGTGTAAATGAATGCAATCATATATTTCATGAATAGTGTTTCATCATTAGCAGTAAATGAATGCAAATATACTCGTACATAGAATTTATTTGGCAATTAATTACATTTTTTTTTCTGCGTGGTAAATTTAAGATGCATTCTAACTCGAATGTACATATGACTACCTTTAAAATGTTTATATATATTACATATCGGTCACAACATAGAAGACAACATTCCAAGCAGCATCTTTCTATCCAAATGTTTACTTTGTACCAATGGTATTATATGTGACCCAGACGTATAAGACGTTAATCTGTATAAGATGTTAAATATTAGGTTGCGTTACGAAATCTCGTTGGTTTGATTCTAAAATCCAAAATTCCAAATGAATACCTATATTATCAATGTAATGACCACTATTATTAAAATTTTTAGCATAGCTTAATGAACTCGTTGTCATAATTATTATGTGAACTAGCCCTGAATTTAATTTCTCAAAAACACGATATATTATTTTGTTTCATATCTTTGGATTCGGTTTAAATAATTTACGAATGGGAAAATTAAAAATCAAACCATGCATCAATAAATACTGTTATATGAAAAAGTATCTCCGTAATTAAACACTTGGTAAGCAACTTCCGATTTCAAAGACACTTCCTTTGATATCTTATTTTTTATAACCGAATGGACTTTCTTAGCATTAAATATATCTAATTTGACAGTCGATTGAAAGGCAAGAAATGCACGGAGTGGACATTTTTCCATTTGAAATCTCTCCCATTATTAAAAATATCTCCTCAAAAGCATGGTGGAACTTTTTTAATTATACTGATGATTGTCTTTGCAGAATACTCTGTAATTTAAGTATTATAAATTCGATAAAAATGCAGCTTATGTTGATTGCAATATGTATCAAATTTTGTTTTATCGGAAGGGAATAATTTAGTAAAACAAATTAAGATTTGGCCGTAGCTCTAAAGCCATCAAGGAGTTTCAGGTTTTCAGTCAAAATCTTTCGCATTATCATATATACTTTCTCAATCACATAACGGTACTTTGTAGCTTTATCACACAGTATTATATAATTCAAATTTTAATAAATTTATATTAAGAGTAAATTATATGAATGTCGATATTTAACTAATTTTATTTTATGCAATATATATTTGTCTAGATTTATAAATATTATGCTTAAAATACCATTTATAATTGGCTCTTCAAAGCTCTCATTGAATTAAAACAATCTCTCATTCCAAACTTTTATTGCAATCAAACAAACTGGCTACAAAAATATAGAATCGAATTTATGTAAAATTGATAAGAAAAAAGTCTTGCTTCATTAGGTAGATCAGCATTTGTTCTTCTATCGTCCAAATAGAAGAATAAATTATAATTTTAATATATTTTCTCCTTTTACTAAATTCCCCAAATCAAACACGATAATAGGTTTAAAAAATGGCAGAAATTGTAAGAGATTCGATTATAACAGAAAATGTTATGCCAGTGACCTCCATCTTCAATCTATTTCAGTTTCGAGGAGAAATGGAAAAAGAAATAATGATTCAGCGAAAATGGGAACTAATAAGTGAATTTCTTTTTATCGCTATTCAAATGTGCACTACTAAGATTTGATTGTTGATAGAAGTAGATAGATACATCTACTCAGAATGTATGGTGATAAAGAAAAAAAAAACATAACATGATTTATTTGGATTCGAATCTAGATTTACATATGCAAATATTATGAATTGTCTTAGAATAATTTAAAAGATATAATAAAAAAGAAATGTTTAGTAATATTCTGCGAATACACTCTGCATTCAGACAATCGCAGAAAAATTATTAATCAGCATTTTGTTCTTATAAACTTAGTAATAACTCTAAATGTTTTGGTTTTTTTAAATTTCTTTTGTGTTTTTGGAACAAAAAAAGTTATTCATTTAGGTGGCATAGAATGCGAGAACTAGATACTATGAAAAGCGAGAAGATTTAAATTAGAGTCATAGGTAAAGCTGCTAATTTTCCTATTACCATTATATTTGTGAAATGTGAGGATCATTTTTTGCATGGATAAAACCGATTTCAAAATGATGATTATTTTAACAACTAGATCCTATTTTTTTGTTAAAATTAAAACTATTGACCGAAAGAAAATTAACTACACATTAAAAAACCTTACAAAATTTTTAAAATTAAAAATATATAATGTTCACTTTTTTCCTTTTTAGTATGAAAAATTTGAGCATTCTGCTGAAAATATTTTAGTACAAAAAATGCTTGTTCAATTAATTTTATCTAAAAAATAATCGGTTCATTTCTGTAGAATATAACTAAAATTAAGATTTGCAAATACTTTTAACTCAAAAATGCATGTATAAAGAGCCGAAATGTTATTTTTATATTAAGACATTTGCTATTTATTTTGGCATATTAACTGACATGTTAATAGATTAATCCATATATATTTAAGATTGATATACATTTTGCAATCTTTATCTATATAAACTTTAAGCTGAAAATATAAAACTATCTATAAAATTTTTCTCTATTAGATTTTTTTCTTTATGAGTTTTGTAGATTTACAGCATATATTACTAACTTAATTCCATAAAATCTGAAATAGTTACGAATCTTATCAGCACTGCTTGAAAGTTGTATTAACACTGTTTGTTATGCTGGGTTTCAACTCAACCTGTTGCAATACAACCAGCAGACAGCACATGCGCAGAAAGAGACTAATTTATGTTGCCACAATTTCCTAAGATAGATTCAGGTAATCGATGCTTGGTTATAAATTATTATCCCAGATTTTTTTTCTTTTTCAATACATATCGTATTAAATTGATGGATGTTTTTACAATAGAACATGATAAAAGAAAAAAAAGTAAATATACCTGAATTTAGAAAACTATAGAAAATAAATATAATGAAAAATCTAATGATTTTCCTTTAATTTACTTCGTTAATGAATTTCTGTCCAAATTGCGCCTGGAAATATTTGTTGACTTATTCTTAAAGATTTTTTTTGAAGTTACAACTTTTTCAAAGTAATATATTTCTTAAACCCCAGTGGTAGTTGAGAAAAACCATTTCAACACTTTTTAATCAACTATCTAGCCTTTACCAGAAAAAAAATTATTGAAATTCACTAAAAAAATTACTGAATTTATTCGCTTTCTTTTATTTCTTTTTCCCCAGAATATTACATTTGTAACTAAGGGGAAAATGGATTTGTTGGGGAATTACCGGTTATGTAATCAAATTGAATATTTACATAATCAAGCGTTTTTTTAAACAAATAGATGATAGACATCAAGTTATTTAAACTCTACTATGGGAAAAACAGAACCGACTTTTTAGAATACAATGTGGTTATAATTAAAGTTCCACTTTGAAATGGTCATAAAAGGTGAATTACTGGACCAAAGATTACCAAACTTGGTAATAGTTTAAATGTTGTCATGAGAATTTCTTTTCCGAAGTTCAAAAATACAACTTTGGAAGAGAAATGGCACCGAATGGAGAAATAATAATTTCTCTTAAGTATTTCGGTAATAATAAAGAAAAAGTAGATGGAATTTTATTTGGTTTCCATTCAATTCAAACTGAACTCTCTCGTGACGTAAAAGTGACAGTATCTACTCTTTAAAACCTTCTTGGGGCAATAATTCCTAAGAGTTTGCTTAATACAAATGGTAGAGAATGTCTCGTCCTCTGAAATGCCAGGTTTAATCTGCACATCCACAAAAACTTTACTTACCTTTAACTCTACATCATTCTATTGAACCTTTCAAACTTTAACTGTAAGACTTAAGTTTTAGGCAATTTAATAAAATTTTTGTAAGTCTTCCGATTTTTACTGAATAAAATTTATCAACCGTTCTTCAGTTTATTTTTCTTTTCTTCTTTTTCCTTTTATAATATGGAATAATCAATTACTTCCAGTTGAATATAGTCATAGATTTTTTCTTTTGTTAGATTTCAGTCATTATAGAGACTTAAAGATAATTATATAGGATTCGTTATTTTATATATTGTTGTATTGATTAATTCGTAGGATTCGTTTTTTCATATATTGTTATAGTCGTTAATTTGTAGGATTCATTGTTTGTTAGTGGGCAAAGTTATTTTTACCATTTTTTATTTTAAAACTGGCAGTACTTTGGCTAATTATATATATAAATTAAAAATAGAAAGTGATTATGAAATGTTGACATCCATAAAATAATGTTTGTTAAAACAAATAGAAGCTATGGGGCTCGATATGGTTGAGACCACTATCGGTAACATATGACTTTACCTCTATATGATAATCATTTTCGAAAAACAGGTTCATTAATTCAATTTAACGAATTTAAATTGATGAACACCTGCGTCTTGACATAAGGGTGACGCGTCTGCCACTGATTTCTCCGCTGAGCGTTCCGGGTTCGAGTTCTGGTTTGGGCATGGTTTTTTTACTGTGTTTCATCTGTGAGGTGTGTGAATATACTCCTCTGTAAAAAGTACTTGTGCAAGCGAATGTGACGCCTCCAAAAAAACAAGAAATGCTTCCTTGGCTTAAATCATTGACAAATAACTGTCAACTGGACTGTAAAGGGTTATGTTACAACAACAAAATGATCAATGTTACATGCATGTTCAACATTAAAAGAATGCATCGCCTCTTTCTGTTTTATTCGTCCGAAAACGAAGTAAAAGAAAAAGAAATAGTGATATGATTGAATTGCGTAATATAAGAATTGGATGCGATGATCTTTTAGCTGCCATAGAAATGTGCATTTTTGTCATCAATATCGGATGGGAACAATTCGTCCAAGAACAAATTTTTAGAAATAATTCAAATACTAAAATTTATCTTGAAATGTAAAAAAAATCTTATGTATGGCTGAATAAAGTCGTCTGCAAGGTATTTGCGACACATTTTAATTTTAATTCATTTAGTTAATTACAGAGAAAAAATTTCGAAATTTCAAAATCAATAAAGCCTCAGTAAGACCTTATTTTATCTAATAATTGTCCATTTAATAAAGTAGTTTTTTGCAATTACAGGCTTAAATATTAAAATTATAGTGAGCAGTTATATTTCATTAAAGGTAATCACAAATTTTTCTGGAAGCAATCGAGAGAAATTAATTTGATTCAGCTCCGAAATAACATGATTTTTATTTTTTATAAATATTAAAGATGCTTTGTATTTTTAAAAAGGCTAATATTTTGATTGGTATAATATGTTGCTTTATTAAAACTGCTGTTTTATCAGAAAAGCATAAAAATGAGAATAAATATACCAGCAAATAAAAATAAAAGCAATTCGCGTAGACCTTATACTGATATCTTAGCATCGGAAGCAAGATAAGTCAAAGCAAATTAGGAAACACTTTTTACATAAAAATAATTGTTATGTTTTAACATAAAAAATAGCTTGTTATTTAAAGGCTACTGTATGCAAGATAAAAAATAATAATAAGATAAATTTAATGCATGCTACGTAATAATAAAAGTAAGAATAAAAAAATTAAATATATAGCCATATGTGTAGAATTTAGCTAGTGAAACAACTGCTAGCAGAGAAGATTAAATTTTTTGCGGTCTGAATATAATAATTTATTTTATAAAATTTTTAATTCTTGATAGTAATATTTTTGTCAACATTTTAAATCTTTTCCAGAAGCATTTAAGGGAAAAATAGTTTAACCATAAAAAAACTGCTATTTGTATAGTAACTATGGAAATATTAACCTCTATAAGAGTAATAGAAACATTATATTATAAAAAATATATAACAGGCCGAAACTAGAATCCATTTATTTCAATTTAATTCAAAACTAAATTTCAAATTTTATGAAAATTGATACCATTGTTTTGATTCTCTGTCGTAACTTAATTTATTCATAATAAAACATTAAAGTAAAAGAATGAATTGAAACGAGGAAAGAATAAAAGGTATTCTGCTCTCATTATGTCTTTAGAATTTTGATCCAAACCCTTTTTTAAATGATATTTTCAAAATAATGATATCTACATATTAACCCAATCTGTTTTTATGTGATAATCTCCAAGTTCAGATAATGCAATTCCTTTCACTTTGCTTTTTTTTTGTTTTTCAAGTTTAGTGCATGATTAAACTAATTTGTATACATCTATATTTTTTTCCCTCTGATTTTTGTTTACAGCACACAGGTGAATTAGGAATAGCTCATTTAACGGATTGACATCTTCAGCGTAATATGTCTCTTCTTTCCTTCCTTAATCCAACCTTCAGCAAATGTATTATTATCCCTTCCCACTTAACAAGTTTCTTTTTTAGCAGGATTGTTTGGAATATCAGAAAGCCGAGCATCACTTTTGATTAAACCTTTCTAAGCTGTGTAATTGCTCTTTTTTCATTTCGACTTTACAGAATTTCAAAAAAGAATTTTCTAAATAATCTTTACTGCTACCAAGTCTGCCACATTTCGAAATCGATTGAGTGTTGTAAGTCCTCCCCCCTCCGAAGAAAAAAATTCTTTTGAATTCATTGTATTTATTAGGAGAAAATTTTTTAAAATGTGGCATTATCTCATTTCATTGTTTTCATGTAAATGATAATTCTCACAGTCTGTGTTGGTGTTTTATAACTAATTGCAATTATAGCTATAATTGTTCTTTATCTTTTAGGAATTATAGATATTCCTTAGCATATCCTATATAATATATTGCATGATATCACCACAATTGTTTCTGATATCAAGATCCCTGATCGATATTGTAAAGATATCGATAACATTCTGTTAAAGCTTTTGTGCTAATAAAACATAAATAATATTCGTTATTTTTCACTTAATTGTTGTGACTATATGTTGGTTCTTGGGCATGAACTATTTATAAATTTTGAAATTATTTATTAGTTAAGTATCAAACTTTTGAGATGACTTGATTCTTGTTTTATAATCTTTTATTTTAAGGCTAATTTCTAACTTAACTCTGTGAGTTATTGAAAGACAGATTACTTTTAACCTTTTGGTATTTGAAATAAAAATGTTTACATTTCTGGAAACATTTTTATCTTTGATCTTGAATATAGTCTTTAGCTGATGAACAGATATTTACTTACTGAAACTGAAACTGAATTGATTGCAGTTAATGCTTTGCATCAGTTCTGGCTTTGTGCTATTTTTATTATTATTTTGTCACAAATAATACTTTTCTATTTTTTTCAAGTAATTTAGAAGAATATGTTAATTTTTCAACATCTGGTTCAATTAAAGGCAAGATCCTTAATATCTTGGCAAAATTCTTGTTATATTGATCATTAATCCAATAGATTACACTGAAGTGACAAAAGTCATGGGATAGCAATATGCAAATATACAGATGGCAGTAGTATCGCAGCGAAAAAGTATAAATGCGCAGTTCGTTTTCCAGAGCTTTCATTTGTGCTCAAGTTATTCATGTGAACAGGTTTTTCTTGATTTATGGCGGCACGACGAGAATTAACAGACTTTGAACGTGGAATGTTAGTTGGAGCTAGACGCATGGGTCATTCCATTGCGGATATCGTTAGTGAATTCAACATTCCGAGATCCACAATATCAAGAGTGTGCCGAGAGTATGAAATTTCAGGCATCACATCCTATCATGGACAGCGCAGTGGGCGACCACCTGCGCTTAACGACCGAGACCGCCGACGTCTGTGTAGAAGGGTCAATGTTAAAAGACACGCAACACTTCGTCAAATAACTGCAGGAATCAATGTGGGACGTACGAGGGACGTTTCCGATAGGACTGTGCGGCGAAATTTGTCTTCCTTGGGCTATGACAGCAGAAGACCGACTCGAGTGCCTTTACTGACAGCACGACATCGCCTGCAGCGACTCTCCTGGGCTCGTGAGCATATCGACTGGTCCCTAGACCAGTGGAAAACCATGGAGTGGTCAGATGAGTCACGATTTCAGTTGTTACGAGCTGATGGTAGAGTTCGAGTGTGGCGCAGACCCCACGAAGCCATGGACCCAAACTGTCAGCAAGGTACTGTTCAAGCTGGTGGCGGCTGCATAATGGTGTGGGCTGTTTTTACATGGCATGGACTCGGTTCTCTGGTGCAACTGAACCGATCATTGACTGAAAAGGGTTATGTTCAGCTGCTTGCAGATCACTTGCAGCCATTCATGGACTTCACGTACCCACACAACGATGGGATTTTTATGGATGACAATGCGCCATGTCACCGGGCCAGAACTGTTCGCGATTAGTTTGAAGAACATTCCGGACAATTCCAGCGCATGATCTGGCCACCTAGATCGCCCGATATAAATCCCATCGAGCATTTATGGGACATCATCGAAAGGTCCGTTCGTGCCCAAACTCCTGCACCATCCACACTTTCACAATTATGGACGTCTAATCAGACAGCATGGCTCAATATTCCTGCAGAGGACTTCCAACGACTTATGGACTCCATGACACGTCGAGTTGTTGCACTTCGCCGGGCAAAAGGAGGACCGACACGATATTAACAGTCATCCCATGACTTTTGTCACTTCAGTGTATAATCTTTAGTTGAAATTTAAAAATGTATAGATAGGCTAAATTGATAATATAGCTTCTCTTTGCGTGCAAGTTTTTCCTTTCCTTTTCTTTTCATGTGTTTATTTTATTCAATTCCTTTCCGTTTATGAGTGTATTCATTGCTTTGTTTTTTTCCTTAATGCAATTTTATTCCATCCTAGCAACATTCAGTGATCAGATGATTCTCTGGAAATACTTTTTTTTTAAAATCAAATTTTAAGACATCTGAACATGTTCGGAGCAGCTTTTTAGAAAAACATGGTGTAGACATACATTAACCGTATTTCTGGGTTTAAAATTATTAAAGATTGGCAGTAGAATGTTAATATATGATATAAAAATAAATAATTTTGGAAAATGATAATGTTATTAATTTGCTTAAATTTAATAACATAGAATTAAGCAATTTCTTAAAAATCTTCAAACTAGCTACATCAGAATATATTATTCTCATACGAATACGATTTATATCAAAGTAAACTATATAGTTTCCCCTAAAGACTAAACCACAAGTGTATTGTAAATGAACTACTAGGGTATTGTGAGTTTAAATGTAACGATAAATAAAAAGTTTAGAGCGTTAAAGATTAATCCTGAAATTTTTAGTAAATTAAGGACTTTATTGTTCGAATAAAAGGCTGCAAATAAAAAAAAAACTATTCCTTCATTCAAATTTCCTTTAGTTCATTCTCTAAAACAATTTTATAAAAAAAAGTTTAACGAATTCTGTAGTAATATGATTACTATACTTTATGTTATCTGATTTAGAATGAGCAAAAAATAAGTGAATAATCCTTTTCGAGAAATATGCAGTTAAATTATAGAGTCACAGGTTTGAATAATAAATTATGTGTATACATACTTAAAATTCATCTCATATATAAATATTTCTACTTCTCAAGCTTTTAATAATTTTCCTTTTATTACTCACCTGCGGGTGACCGAGCTCCGCTCGGAGAAAACAGGTATCTAAGCTAACTCGAAGATTTAAATTTTCAATTGTGATTTATCAAAACAATACATGCCATAAGAAAATTTGTGAAACCATTGGTAAAAAGATAACCGGTTAAAGTGCACCATTGTAAACTTTTCTAAACAAAGTTAGATTTTGGAAAGGGAACTATTCTATACAAAGGTAAAGTAAAGGTAAAGATTGAAGTGTGTTGAAGTTCAATATTTTTGACAAATTTATTTAGAAAAACCAAACATATATACATACATAAGAAACATATTATAAACCTATAACAGCATAAACATAAAACTTTATTAGTTCGCCATACTGGCTATAGATGGCAGCACGTTACTGCTTGAAAATTTAAGTAGCCATTATGGGGAACTAATAAAGTTTGAAAATATCCTATCTGTAACTCCGAACCGTTTGACCGTAGCGCTTCAAAACCGGCGCCAATCGATTCCTCATGGCCAAAAACCCCAGACCCCCAAGTTTACCGGAGTTTATTAATTCTGGGGCGATTTTCGACTTGGCAACCATTCCTCGTATTATAGTATTAGATTTTATCGGCAGTTTTTGCATTTGATAATAAATACCAAAAGCTAATCTATCCAATAAAATAATTTCAAAAAAATTCCTCTTTTAGTGAAAATCGACGTTTAAGACATGGTTGGATACTTTAACAACCATTAAAGAAAAATTTATAAATCAGTCTTTCACTTAGTTTATTTTGAAAAATGAACCAACATAATAGAGTCAAGTCTCACGTAGTCCTCTCAATTGGACAATTATACTTTAATATCAGAGTTAATTATTAAGAAATATTTTATTTTTGTGCCTGTTATCAGTGTACTCTGCATGATAAACATAGAAATGAAATTCACTGTTGTCTATCGTATAAATTCCATAGTAAATTTCATTTTTATGTTTATCATGCAGATTACGTAGATAATAGGCACAATAATGAAATAGATTATCTCTCTTTCATAGCATTTAGCAAGGAAATGTGTTTTCAATAACCTACGAGGAATGTAAAAATGATCTTATAACACTATTGGAAATTATTTTACAAATTTTCTGATTCCGATTGTAACTATCTTGCATACTTCTTTGATGTAAATTCATATTTTTGAATAAGATTGGATATAATTATTAAAATCTACATTTTCCTCCAAACTACTTACCTTTTAGCTCAAACATATGTTTTTCCCCTTTCTATTATGAAAAATACTGAATCATGAATTATTTTCATCCATATAATCTAATACGAGAAAACTCTTTACAAAATACATTGAATTAAACAAGATGATTTCGAATTTCCGATTATTTCTACTTCATCATAAAAATAATTTTGTTGCATTCTTTCTCTAGTTCTTCAGGATCTTTTTTTAAATAATTCGTAAGCCGAAGTATTTTTTTTCAAACGTAATGATTTTTCGCAAACAAAAATTCTCATTACATAAAAGTTCAAGGAAAATTAGAATATAAATTACTTCAGAGAAATCCAATAGAATGCCAGTAGAGAAAAAATGAGGGACATGAAAAACATTTGCAAACTTATGCAGAGAATAATAATGGAAAAATGAAATGAACAGTTGGGAGTTTTATTTCCATTGTTGATAGATGATGAATAGAATCGCATATATCTCTGATTGGAAAGGACGAAATAAATTTTTTAATGAGCTAATATGGGTATATGAAAAATGTCTATATTTTTAAATATATATATATATATTTCCAAACCTTATATTTAATTAAATATACCTATAATGAAAGTTGAATAATAAATCATCGATAAAAATATCATTGATTTTAAATCATTTAAATAATAAATTTAAAAGATTATATTAGACAAAGGAAAAATATTATTTCGGTGAATAAACTAATTTTAGAATAATATTGTCAAGATTATTTTAATATCTATAGCTTTGGAGAAGAAAGGTATACAATTTTATGATATACAAATTTATTATATGAAATAAATATTAAAAAAGGAAATCTACGATCGCAAATGTCAAGATATCTTTTGAGAACATTATTTTTTAAGTCATTATTTGTCATTAACCAGTTTAAACCTCTTTGAAATAACCTCGAAACTACTCTGTAATGACAACTTTTTAAAGTTTCATTTTCATTTTTTAGCTGGCAAACAAAGTTTTGGAGCACGACCGATTTTGAGATGGAAAAAAAAAACAATCAGTTTTTTTTTAATATTGACGCATGCGTCATCTGATAATCTCTTGACAGTTTTAAAATGGTTTAAACTGTTTAACGACAAATTAGTTAAGACAAATCGTAAAAATTCTGACAATGGATAATTTGAAAGTCAATTCTTAACTTTATTTGGCGATAAATCTTCAAATGTTATAATCTTCTGTATTATTTTCTAATAGCCTTAATGGCGAAATGACCTTAATGGAATTGATGCCTCAAAATCGATAAATCACCTATTTGTTGCCTATGCATTTTGAGGTTTCAAAAAACCTGAAACCAAAACAACATCATCTTCTCACATGATAAAAATGAAAATATATATTTCAATCGAAAATTCAAAGCAATGTTTTTTTGTTAATTTTTAGAAGATATTTATTTTCTAGAATATGTCCTTACTTTTTAATAAAAAGTAAACAAGATTTTTAAAATGCTAAATCATTATAATAAGATTAGTTGTATTTTATTAGTTTCCCTTTCAGCATTTAACGTTCAAAAGATTTTCAAGTTTAAGATTTTTTAGAAGAGATATAAGAAAAAAATTTACATGGATTTTTTAATTATTAAACAAAAACCTTAAATAAAAAGTATATAAGCCAGATCAAAGATCAAAATTTTTTTCTAAAATGTAATAAAGTAAAATACAAGAAAATACTTAATTAATTATATGCATTAAATAAATCTTATATTCTTTATATATTTTTAATAATTTGTTCCATTTTCAACATTATATAAATCCGCTTGAATATGCGCTCATAAATTTTATTCCAAAAATGCAATATTCCTTCAATTTAATCAATTTTTATGGTGTCACTTTAAATTTTTTGTTTTCTGTTGTAAAACCAAATTTAAAAGATGAGATACGGTGTGCGCTTGTCATTAATTTAATATATTGCAGCAAATTTTTTATTTATTTACAACTTCAAAGAATTGAAAACAAGCATTTCTTAAAAATTCAAAATGGAGATTAATACAAAATTAATAATGAAAATTAGTTTAAGCAAGTTTCTAAATTATTCAATTCATTTTCATGAAAGAGTCTCTTTTTAATTCAATTCAACTAGCAACCAAATTCCAAGGAAAATTACTTTCTAGATAAATTTCGTCATAAACCTCATAATAAGATTATGCAGAGTAATCTTCTCGCTAATTTTGAGACTGGAAATAATAGCATTTAAACTTAAAATTTAATTATAGGCTTTGTCCTAATCCAATGTACTTTACTCTGAATGAATTTATTTGGTAATAATACACTGGAGCTGAATGGGGTAGCTTTCGCTTCATTTCATCGCTTATATAAAGAAATCACTTGTATATTTCTAGAAAAGATACTGTGAAACTGTAATATGAAATTTTTATAAGGTTAATTACTATATCATGGCGCATTTATTAAAATATTATAGGCTATATAATCCTTAATGAATTATTTAAAGTAGTTATTGGTTATATGAGAAAATTTCACGGTTCATATAAGGACATTTAAGAGAATATGAAATGATTTATAAAGGCGCATATAGATTTAAATATAATAATTATATTGTTTTGGTCTAATATACGTATAATTTCTGTGTATTGTTAAATAATAATTTGTTTTAAATAAATTATAAGGTCTGAATTTTATATAGTCCTCTGTTCTAAGATATCATATTCTGCGAAATATTCCTAATACTGAGTGAACTTTGAAATAAGCTAAAACAGAAGAAAATATTCAATTCTATTCAATACCTACCATTATTTCACATTCTCCATATATATATATATATATATAATTTGCAGTGGGTGACAATTGATGGTAATACAGTTTTTTTCTAATATCAATTCATTAATTAAATTACTTTTAATTCTTTAAATAGAATTTTAGCAGTTGTGCAATAATACTAAAATCAACAGGTTGTAACTCTATTGGTAAAGTGCAAGTATTTACCTGTAGCCATTTTTCACTTGAAGGTGTTGAATACGAGTTCAATTCTTGCGAAAGTTAATAACTTTTTGATACTTATATTTAGATTTTTTTTAAATAAAAAGTAGCTAAAATAAAATTTTGCTTTGTTGATCGAGATAAGAATTGAATTGAATTTTTATATTACTATTTTTCATTGTTTCATCCCGAAAATATGTGTCTATATGCAACCTAAATAGTATTAAAAATTGTGTTCTCATCGGTATTCATGGAGTTTATTCTGGATCATGTTCGTCTTTTTAGGGGTGCTATAGGTCCAAACGTTTTGTTTATTAACCATAATGATCATTGTAAGAGCTCAAAAACGCCTTGAGAGAGGAGTAGGACAATATCCCTCAAGAACTCCTCGATAGTTTAATAGAGAGCAAGGGAAAAAGATGTAAAATATGCGTTAGATCACAAATTTTACTAAAATACACAAAACGGTATCATTCTGACGTGAAGATCAATTTTTGTGGGGAAGTTTGGAAATCATCCAAAGAACATATTTTTACTTTTAAGTTTTTAATTCTTCAATGTGCCGATATCTGTATCGCTTTTTATAATGATAAATGCACATCCTCCCTTCTAAAGTTTAATTTCTACAAACATTGTCTATATTTAATTATTCCGAAAAGCTCATCTGTTAGTTAGTAATGGTAGATGCAGTGTAGAATAGAAAAAAAACCTTAATGACCGTAAGACTTCAGTTTGATCGATATTTTTGCCATAAGTTTTGCAACAAGAGCTCAATCTCTGCTTTACGATTAATTTTTTTATTTCTGTTTTGGAATAGTCAATGAATTCATATTCTTAGGTGAATCATTTTTTGAGAAGCTATAATTATCGTATCTTTGAGACCGTCACTGGAATGGTCTCAAATTGAGAATTTTCATAAGAAATAAGATAGTCAAATAAACGTTATACGACGTCAAATAAACGATAGTTTAACGACTCTTCTTTATTATTAATCAGTGAATCCTTCATTTCATTGAAAACCAATCGTCTTTGGCAACCAGTTGATTTGAAAGAATACTGGTTACATTTAATTTTCTTTAAAACATTCAGACATAACTTCATGTCCATGATGCAAGCAAATCAAACATAAAAGCTGTATTATTTTAATTATATCTTACATATGTTCTGGTTACTGTGAACATGAACTTTTTAATGAAGACCCCTGATATCCTGGCGCTGTTAAAAACTTACTTATATATATGATTCATCTAAGTTTTAAATTCCTTGATATTATGAATTTATTTCTTATAAATCTCGTAAAATACAAAATTATTAAACAAAAACATAGTTCTTAAACTTTAAAATATGGACGAAAATTATGCAATGAGATGTCTGGCGTAACAATAAGAAAGCAAATTATATAACCGCTTGTTGAAAATTAGGAAAATATATTTTTTGAAAATACCAAAAAGAGCAGATGTGTTAATGGTTATTAAATTGGTGTCATTGGAAATATATTCTTTTAAATTTTAAAAGAACGTAAAATTTATTTTATATGATCCTATTTTCATATGTTAGCACGGAAATAAGCCGAAATACAGCTTGATTTTTAATTAATTGAATTTTAATTAAAATTTAAAAACCATATCTCTTAGATACAATTTCCTTTCTAAGGTATGCATTTGGTTGCTGTACTTATTGGTTGGCTTGTTTTATTAACACATACACACGCTCTCACACATATACATGTATCAATTTTTATTATTAGTATATATATATATATATATATATATATATATGCATATATGAGCTTTACTACACCTTTATAGATTTTTATTAAATTCTGAACGAAATGCAGAGAGGAAGTCTTTGTGTCAAAGGAATAAAAATTGATACTATAACTACCTTAAGAAGAGTTATGCATAAAATTCATCGCACATATTTAACATTTGAATGGAAGATATGTTCAAATTTGGTCACTCAAATCCGTCAATGATTCAAACATTTGCTGATTTGTACTTCCATAAGTATTTAAATGTTAAAACCGAAATGCGAAACTTATTTTATAAAAACAAAATTTGCTATAAAATGAGTTAAAATATTTCCTGAAAAATGGTTAAAAATCTAAAACACAAATTAATTGGTAAACACTGATGCAATTAAAAATGCTTTTTAGATTTGAATTCTATAATTCCGTAAAATTACTTTTGGGAATTAGTATTTTCGGAATACATGGCAAAAATCACCAAAATTTTATTATCTAATTATAATCAAATAAAATTTCAATCAAATCCCCCCAATTTACATATTTTCAACTCCCCCCGAAAGTATGATTCAGCTAAATTTAATAATTCTTGATTAAATGGTCTTATATGTAGTTCGCCAACACCTTCACGCAAGCATAGACAGATATTCTTCACACTCCCTTTTATTAGTTTAGAAATCAGTTATTTTCTTCAAATTCTGCAAAGAAAATTAATTAACAAATAAAAAAAATAGCAATTAAATTCAAAATCGGTGGGCAGTTGGATATAGCATATTCCTACGCCTGAAAATCACGTTTCCGTGATATTCAAATGCTTAATCGAAGCAATTGTGCACAGCGCCAGTGTGCAATTGCTCGGTATGAAATCTGGCACATCTCCAGACAAACATCCCCTTCTGAGCCGAGAGAAGTTGAAGAAAAGGAAACAGAAACAGGAGTAATATAAAGCGGGGAAAGAGACAACAAAACAAACCAACTCCAGGAAACTGGATTGATAAAATGTCTTCCGTCTAGGAATCGATGTCAGATTCTCCTGGGGCTCGTTTTCGATGGATATCTTTTTGTTTTTTAAGTAAGAAAAAAAGTAGGAAATGTTTCGAGAATTTCATTTTGACGGCTGAAGTTACTATACAAGTAGAGCTACAAAACAACATCAGTTATCTAAAATTGCTACGAAGGCAAAAAGTTTTCCAAATCTTTATTTCAATATTTATATTAGTTTCTCCCAAGAGAATTTAATGGCAATGACTGCAACGCTCTTTATGAAAATCCTTGATAATTTCCTTTTACTTTCAGTCACATATCATGAGATATTTTTTAAAATTTAATCACTGTGTGAAAATGATATAGAGTGGTTTTTAATTTGACTTATTGATTCTAATTTATTACAGACTAAAATTTATTTTTTCATGAGCAGAAAATTTATCTTCAATGTATTTATTATAAATACTTATTATGTATCATTGCAAATAATTCTTATTATATTTACTATACTTATTACTTAATAATATATATCGTAAATTATATAAAATTGATTTATTATATATAATAAATGATTTAAAAAATCAGAATCATACATGCAAGTAATAAAGACCGAAGAAGCATTCATTTGATGTAATCTATTTAGAAACTGTACAGAATCAGTCACTAAAACATTATAAACGTACTATAAATTTAGAAAGTTTTAACTTTCAATATAAAAAAACATTATAAAATTATTATTTTAAAGTTGAATGTACTTAGCCTTAAAATGATATAAAATACATAATATCTATTTAAAAACTGTAAAAATTAAATCTTAAAAGAATTGAAATAGTTATTAAATGTATTATTTCAAATAAAAAAATGATGAATTTTTTATAAAGTATATACAAATGTCAAATAATTTAGAAAACTGAATTTGGTTAACTTATTATATAAACTTTTCATACGCTCTCACTGTAGTATTCTTAATATAGAAAATTCATTTTTTATTTTTAGTGATGTTTAATTATCTATAAGGATTTTCATATCGATAATGCTATTTCATATATCATCAGATTTGTATGCTTTTAATAACAATAAATATCATCATTCATATTGTTATTAAATGCTCCAAGATACCAATAATATAAATGAATGGTGAAAAATAATTTGAATCAACTAATCTTAATGGAAAAATATTTAGTATAAAAAATTCCAACATTATTTTCCAATGATTAATATTTCACTACTGAATAATAATTTCGATGAGATATGAATGAAAAGTCACGATATTATCTCAAAGGCATGTATTGCATTTTTATATTTTTTCACATTATTAGTTTTCGAAATAAAATTTTATTGTGTAGAAGATTTATTGTATGATACATATATAAGGTTAATTATAATATTCGTGTAAGGCTTTGAAGGATGTTGTTTATAGGTGGAGTTTAATTATAACAACTTTGTATATGCATAAGTGCGCGGGAGTGAACCATGAAAGAGATATATTAAAACATAAAAATAACCCAAATATATTTGCGTAATATAAAGCGAAACAAAGAATTAATAAAATACATTTAAGGAATTAAAATAATAAAGGAAATATAAAAATATATGCAGAGCTCATAACAGCAAAAAATAACAATGTATGTCTATAATCACAAGCATATAATTTTAAGTATGTACATAAAAAATACGTAAACAGAAGCTAAATGTCTAAAATCCTTTACATTTTACTAATATTATGTGGAAAACAGTAAAAAACAGTAAAGAAGAAACAGTAAAAAAAAATTAGGTTATGTGTTTCATGTATCGAATTTTTTTAGATAGATAAAAGTTGATTTTAGTAAAAGTTAGTAAAAACATATATATCCCAGTAAAACTCACAATGTGTGCATAAAAATGTTTCTAAAAGGTTAGCATTCAATTGAAATTACAATTGCACGTAATTAATTACGTAAATTAATTGTACGTAACGTTGCTCCAAATAAATTTACATTAGGCAGTAATAACTGAAAAATTAAATCACTTTAGCAAATTATGTTTTTATAAGTGATTCCAGTGCCAAAAAAAACATATAGTTAAGCAGAAATATGTTTTTAACTATAGTTTCGCTGACTTAATTTAAAACAATTGTAATTATTATTCAAATTAAATTTATTATTATTATATAATATCTAATTATGTTGAATACTTTAAGAATTATTAATGATTGCGTTAGTTTACCAAATAATCGTGAAAATATTCTATAAAAACCAAACATGTGTTTTAATTCACTTAATTTCTTCCGATTTTCCAATCTCTTAAAATGCAATTTATCTGGAATAACTTAAGGGGACAGAGAACATAAATAATCCGTCATTTTTCATTTAAAAGTCATATTTTGAAGAGCTCAAGAAAACATCAGTTAGATTGATCATAACGGTTCCGAATGACTCAACCAAGCTGTAACATTTAAGACAAGTAATCTATATGCATTTAATTTCATAAGTTTTCTATATTTATATAAATTTGCTCAGATTATGTTATTATTAGATATCTTCTTCTCAAAATTATTGATGGAAACGCTTGCAAAACTGAGAAGGAAGTAAATAATCTGAAAAACGACACACTAAGACAGTTTTCATTAAAAGGACAGTTGAGTTTGAAATAAGTAAAAATGGATAAAACCATGCAATTTTGTTTTAATCATTTTATCATCAAAAATAAGTTATATTCAACTAAAATAGGATTACAAAATGTAGTGGTCAATTATATGCATACTTTAAGGGATTAAGAGGGAAAAAGTGCATCTTAATAGCCTTACTCAAAACGATAATTTAATTAGATTAAGATGTTTTTGAAGTGTTCCAAGTATCTTAGTATCCGATAAAATTATATGAAATTGATAATACTAATTTTGAAGAAACATTAAAAGGAATTAGGGTATGCGTTTTATGCATCGAGTTTTTCTTAGATTGTTAAAAGTGGATTTTAATTGAAGTTAGTAAAAAATATAAATCCAGGGAAATGCATGCATAAAAATATATCTAAAAAGTTAGCATTCAATTGAAATTACAATAATTGTAAGTAACTTACTCCAAATAAATTTACATTAAGTATTAAGAGAATAATAATAGAAAAATTCAATCACTTTAGCAAATTATGTCTTTATAAGTGATTCCAGTGCAAAAAAACCCCACCTAGTTATAGTTAAGCAGCAATATATTTTTGACTATAGTTTTGCTGACTTAATTTAAAACAATTGTAATTATTATTCAAATTAAATTTATAATTATTATATAATATCTAATTATGTTGAATACTTTAAGGATTATTAATAATTGTGTTAGTTAACCAAATAATCGTGAAAATATTCTATAGATAATTTCAGTTTTCTGACTAACAAAAAGATAATAACTTTTGAAGAAGCATTTAAATTTTAAAAAGATGATATTATTAAAATGCAAAAAAAAACACTGAAGAATGCTTTATAATTCCCCAGTTTAAATGTTTGTTGAGATGATGAAATGGGTTTAAAAAACATATTTTTAAATTAACAGCAATTATTAATTTAATTCTATAAGTAGCGTCATTTCCAGCTTTTTAATTTTTTTTTTCAAAAAATTTCTTCCGTTTACTCGTTAAAGACAAAAGTTAATTGTTTCAGTAATAAATTGAATTAAATGTTTGAAGAACTCCTGAGGATACTTAAGCTTATTTTCTCTTTTCATAAGAAAGAAGATGCTATGTAATTAACTCGGACTGCTTACATACAGAAGAAGAAGAAAATGCAATTGCAATTCTCAGCTAATCATGTTTCCTTTCAGTAAACTGAAGTAGTTAGTATTTTATTAAGTCAAATAATTATCCACGCGAACAGAATAACGAGTAAAATCAAATATTGGAAAATTAAAAATTGGAGCAATTGTTTTCCTTTTGGAAATAAAATTACTTCTATTTTATTCTCTAGAATTAGGAAAATAAAAGTATACAAATCAGTTTTCTGGTTCAAACATTCATTTCTCGAATTTTACTATCATTTTATGTTTAAAGTATATTTATCATGAAGACAAAAACGACATGGAAGGATTTTTTGGGAACTATATTTTCTACTCTAAAAAACCCTGCACCTAGTAGCCTGAGCTCTATATTAAATAAACGGCAAATATCGATTTCAGTGACATTTGCTGAGAACATATATAAATATGTGATATCATTTACTTAGGATTTTAGCCTAATAGTAGAAAAGAAAGATTAAAAGATATTTTTTATTATTCTTAAATTAATATTCCAGCCTCGGCAAAATAATTAATAAGAATTTGAACTGACGTTGATACAATTTGTGGTTCTGGAGATAAAATGATTCTAGAAAATACAGGATTATAGGTTCTATCTATTATAAAAATTGAGACCTCGAGATTTTTCATAGACTTATACATGAAATAATGATCTTTTTCAACGCTTTTATATGCATGCGGTTGTGCTTGTGTCTATGTTACTTGTACCTAATACCATAACTGGGGAGACTGGTTCAGAATTAATCGTTCTCTGATTCAGGTTCAAATTAGGATTTCTGTGCATTCGCCCTATAAAAAGCTGTGACGCATGAGCAGCTAAGTCTCATTCTTGGCTCAAGATGATGCTATTGAATAACAAAAGACACTTTCTCGCCTAAAATTCCCGACCCCGCCAACGGGCGTGTCTATAACAAGTGTCAGAAAAAACAACAACAGCAGAAATGATGGTCATTTGACATTGATTGTTTTTTCTACAAGATAAATATGACTGCCATAAACCTTTGCATTATTTCCTAAAGATCACTTTTTAATAAAAGAGTAGAAGTTATCCTTACTATCTTACAAGTACTGAGCTAAATTTTTATGTATTTTTTTCTTTTTGATTTCTTGTATAGAGAAAGTTTAATAAACGCCGAAAAATTCGCACTCTAGACATCGAAGCACATTTGTGGAAAATGTCCGTCTGTCTATATGTGACAAAGATAATTCAATAAAGTTTGGGATAGACATTTGAAATGTTGTATGTGCTCTTTAAACAAATTTACGTATATCTATGCAGTTTTGGGTAAAAGTATATAGTTTTAGAAAATATAATAGAAAATAGTTTTAGAAAATATAGTTTACTATATTTTCAAAACGAAACTTACTAGACAGATAAATTTGGTACATATATTTAATATCTATAAAGTAACCATCTATAATCTGTCTATAGTATATATCTGTCAAATTTTGAGCCAAATTTAACAAAGGATTTGATTGTTTGTCTGTCTGTGCTTTCAGAAGCGTTTAAATATGTCATTTAAAATAATATGTCAAATTAATCAAATCAGTTAATGACTTTGGGATCATAAGTACATTTCTTGTTTCAGTATGAGAAAAAAGTGCATAAAACACAAATTTAATTTTTGATACTATTAACAAATGCCAGTGATTTATCTCTAAATGGTGCGCCAAGGATAAACCACTAGATGTAACAAAATGGCTAATCTCACGCAAGTAGTTAATTTACGTATTTCGTAACTACTATATGACAATGCACTTATAAAGCGTTCTGTGACGTAACAAATTTATTAAAAACTATGCGAGAAAGCTTGGCGAGATCATTTCCATTAATTAAATTTTCCTTTCAAGAAGTGTATTTGAAAAAAAATTATTATTATTTTTATTAAATTGCATTGATCTCTATCTGTAAAAAGGTAAGTTTAATTTTACTGATTGTTGAATTTACAACTTTAAAATATATACAAGAATAAAAATCAGATCATAATCGTTTACATATTGATGCAATATTGCAACAAGGTCGACAACGTTTTGAAATAGGAAGAAAATTTCTTTTTTATTTCAATACCTGAAGAATAAATCATACTTTTTGTGCCAAATTTTGGCAAGAAAGAAAACAATTAAAAATGACTTCAACTTTATACAAACACTTTTCTCTTTTAAAGAAATATAAACTACATTAAATCATAAGTCGAAAGAATGATATCTTGTCTTGAGGATTGGTTCTCCATGATAGCTTGAAGTCAGAATAGACCTCCATTTCTTAAGAATAATTTGCATTTTTTTCTAAGAGATTGAAATCCAAAATAATTTTTTTGTTTAACTTTCATTACTATGCAGTGTAGGCATGAACTTAAAATAATTTGAGGAAATATACTTATAATATATGGTGGAAAATCAATTTTTAAAAATTAATAAGGTTACTTTCTAGTTTTAACAGATTAAATTGAACATTTTAAGTTGATTAGAGTATCAAGAACTCAAATTACTTATATTAAAATTTTAAACCAAAAATATATTTTCTATAAGAATCTAAAAATGACAGTCAAATGATGGGAATAATTATTATGACCTTCTAAATAATGACCTTCTGAAGTAAATCCTGCATTAATTTTTGACATTTATATTAATCACAGTTGGGAGAAAAACATATTCAAAATTCCTTAGAAAAACTTACTAAAAGAGAAAAAAAAAACAGTATGAAAGAAAAAAAAAACTAAAATCTGGCTGCTTTGTTTTAAATTAATAATAACGCTTGAATTCTCCTTCAGCAATACATATTTAAAAATATTTATATTCTGTTCCAGTTACCTGGTTATATTCTTTTCATAAAGGTTTCTGAATTTTTAATTTTATATAGCTTTATCAGCTACCTTTTCCTTTTTATTATAAATCAAAATATTTAGCTCGAAATTTTTTATAAATAATTCTTAAATTACAATTTTTTTTATGAAAAATCAACGAAAGAATACATTATAAATGAAACACTAAATTTTTACTTTATGTAATTACAATTAAAATTGAAACTTTTTACTATTTCGACTAATACTGAGAAAAAATTAATGGAATATTAAAATTTTAAATTTGGAAGTAAAATGTTTTTAGTATAATCGTTTTATTAAAAGACGCTTTAATTGTGTTCTGCATTAAATATTCGTTTAAAGTTTCGGATAAGGCAAATCGAAAAAGTAATTATAAAACAAATTTGTCAACTGCTTTTGACTTAAATGATAATAAAAACTTTACCAAATAATGATTAATTATTGCGATAATCAAGATATATTTCATTATAACTTATTCAAATATTTGTGATCATATTTTTATGAAAGGTAGTATAAATGTTTTATTGAGTTAGTTTCAGAAAATTAAAGGTTTCATTTTTCTTTTTAAATTTAAAGAACTTAAAAAAAATATTTTATTTTCAACATACATTTTTATAATGCGATCGATGTTTTGTCGTCGTCGATATTTTAATGTTTATATATAGATATATATTCGTTCTAACCTCTTCCTAGCCCCAACATGCTTTAATAAAATCTTTATATAACTTATTTTTATAAAGTACTAATACAAATCCTTAACAAGGGAAGTGTGCAACAAATATCTGAAATAAACTCGTTAAAATTTATTCTTTAATATTTTAATACTCTTAAAACTGAACTTTAAAACGGTCAATTCTTTAAAAAAGCAGAAAAAGCTGTGAGGGTCATTCAGTTCTCATTTGCACTGTCTCGCCTTTTCTCCCCCATAAATAATTTATTTTCTTGTTCTTTGAAACAACATAATCAAGCAAATAAATAGTTATCATTTACTGAGACTGAATTTTCTTCATAATATATATAAATTATTTTCCAAATAATGCATTTTAAACACATGAAATAATGAGTAGGGGAATAAGTTATACTAGACTCACGAACGAAGAAAGTAAAAATTTCGCTTTAACTACTGATTCTTAATATTTTTCTAATATAGCATGTCTAAACACAAATGCCCGATGAAGCTCCAATTAATAAATAAAGTGATATTTTCAACTATTAATAAAATATTAATTTTTACCATTGATGTTACTATGTTGCTATGACAAGTCTCAATTAAATGTACATTTAATTGTTGTTTAGTTTAATATTTATCTCGAAATTTATGTTGTAAGAAATAATTCCGAGGTCCGAGTATTCGTAAATTCTCCAGTCATCTACCAAATGTTTTTGCATGCAGGTATTGCGAAACTGAAGGTTTCACTACAAAAATATATGTAACCTAGTTTTAAAGTTCTCAGTACTTAGAATGTTGATGCATGCTCTCTTGAGTTAATAGCAATTACTATATATATTTTCCCGAAAATTCATTTTTTTTGTTAAAAGAGAACATTCTTATTATATTTTTTTGAAATAAAAAAACAACTGTCTTTCACTGGTGCAATTCTGGAAGTTAAAAGGAAACAGTAAAAATAAATTAAACATAGTAATCTTAAAAATTTCCATTCCGGAAGGATATAGAAATAATACAAAACTGATTTGTTTCCTTTTTCGCTTAAGTCGTCGACAGACTCCCTGAGTTTTATTTTTTTCACTCTTTTCATTTAAATCATACTTATGTTTTGGTTCACAGAACTATCATCCATCATCAATTCTGGGCCATTTCCAGAAAATGAAAATTTCATAAACATCGCCACGTGTCGTCAAGTATATCCATATGAAACGTTTCGGATGAAGATATAAGTGAATTCAGCAGTTATAATTTAAAAATTGTTATCTACATCTAGTAGTTCATTAATTTTTAAAAAAATTAATTCCTTAATCTGATTATATTTTCTTTACAGTATCTATGGCGCATTTATTGAGCTAAATTAGAGCATAAATGTTATTGAAGCATTTTAAACTTTAGTATTAAGCCCTGACATTTATTGAAATCTGGATGGGAGATGGCTATAAAATCTGTATGAGAATCCAATGAACAAACAATATTGGTTTAATAAGGATTTAGAATTAAATGGTCTCTACTCTGATAGCGGGATATACTTCTTATAAGTTGGATTAGATTATGGCCGTGCTGACTAAAGACTCTTTCCTGAATTTTCAAACTATTTTCGATAGGTATATCATTCAAATAAGTTATAGATACCTAGATAAACATTTGCTGGATATAAGATCATTGACACTATGTATTCAATAGCCATTGTAATTCTGTATATTGAATTCTTATTGATAAACATAGAGGTCCATAAAGTGATTAAAAATGCTGTTTGATAATTAAGCGCCAATAATCTGCCATATTCCATAAGTAAATTTGATTCTTTTTATTAAAAAAAATCTTGAAATATTTGTCACTTTTTGTGGAACTAACAAAAATTCCAATATGTTTTAAGATATTAATTCTTCAATTCTATCATGAATTTTTTTGTCGAAGGCACTCTTTTAAGCGCAAGAGTATACTTTATAAAATTTGTTATAGTGAATTATGTTATAATTATATAGAATAGCTGCATATCTTTAAAAGCCAAATTAAATGCATTTGTGAAAACCTAAATTCAGATTCGAAACATTTAACTATTAAAATGCTTTGCAAATACCATCATGTTTGAAATGAAAATCATGTGAATGCTTATTTTCTGTATAAAGCTAGAAAAATCAATTTTCCTTTCTAATAACATTCCCATTCGATTTAAATTTTCATTAATCTTAAGAAAACTGTATGTTCAAACTAAAACATAAAGATAACAAAACTTATATATCAAGATAAAGGTCAAATATTTTAATTCAGTATATCCATGCACATTCACTTTTTTCATTCCTTGAAAATCGAAATGTTTGGTCACTACTTTTATTCCTCCCCAAAAAAATATCACATCCCATGAAAACAGCGGTTATGATGTCATAGTTCTTCTTCAACCGTTATGAACCCATCGGCTATCAAAGAAGCACTCGTAATAATAAAACAGTATTGGTAAACACAAGTCAAGCTTTTAAATTGCATCTGTTTTCAAAGAAGAATACATAACAATAATGTAATATTGGTAATGACAGGCAAAAAATATATGCTATTAAAAGATGTTGATGAAAATTGCCACATAGGTTTTATTCATTGCCTACAAGATTTCAAGCTTCAATTATTCAAAACCTTCTAACGAAAACAGGATCATGTTCTCATATGATAACAGGAAAGGAGGAAAGGAAAATAAAACACAGAAATAAAGTAATTTAATATATCTAATAAAATTACATAGATTTCCTACCAATCGTTTAGTTATTTAGGCGTTTCTCATATATATTTGCATTTTTAAAGAAAATGTATATTGAGTATAAAATTTTAGTTTAGTACATGAAACTTATTTATTTGCAAAAATATACTGCATAGATAGACGACTTTATTTACAAAGTGCTTGAGAAAAGGACACACAAAGATTACACTCTATAAAAAAGTAGCAATAGATACTGTAGTGTACTAAGTTCAAAATCATATATAAATATTTAAAAAATCAGATACTAAATTATAGTTTCTATTCTCAGATTAAAACATTCAATAGCATTTTTCAACGCAAAAAGTATTACTTCTCAAACTGCTATTAAATTACTTACGCAATTGTATAAGGTTTTGCTTATATTTAAAAATATATATGTTTGCCTTATTAAAATATATTAATGATCATGCCATAACTAAAATAAATAAAAGATGTTTTTTTCTTGTATCAAATTTTTTAATATAGCATTTTAATGTAGATTCAAATTTATTTCTCATTGTAGACTATCATAAAGATCTCGCTTTCTAGGCATCATAACATCATCCACATAGACTATCATCTGATGCAGTATATATTTCTTCAAGAGGAAAAAAGTATTTGTGCAGATTTGAAGTCATTTTGATTCCTTTCTTCTGATCTAAATGTGGAGGAAAAAGTGGAATATTTTTCTTCTATAAAGATAGAAAAGGATGGAATTTTTTGTAGCTTTCCAATCCCAGGATATAGAAATATAAAAAAGTATTTCTTTGACTATACGGCAACTGTATAAGGATGATATTCTTATTTCTTATGCTTGTAAATAAGTCAAACTTAATACTTGCTTATTTTTTTACATAAAAACAGTTAAGAAACTGAATAAAATTATATTTATTGGATTAATATTTTGTTGCATTTTATATATGCTTTGAGATTTTATATATGTACTATATATTAATAGGACCATCAATGTCACTTGAAAGCAAATGTGACTCCTTATACCTCTACTAATAGAAAATCAAACTGATGAATATATAGAAAAACATTTTTCAAAGAATAGTTTAAATACAACACACTTCAATATTCTGAAAACTATTGTCTTACTTAGCTACATTGATAATTTTTTTAAAAAAAGCAATTTAAATACAATTTATACAATGCAACTTAACGTAGTGTAAAAGTGAGTGAAACATTTGAATTTCGAGTAAATAACTATACCTACTTTCTGCAGATGAAAAAAACAATGCAAAATTCGTAGTAGGGTTATCATCTATAAAAAAATTAATCAATGTTACAAAGTAAGAGAATTGTTTTTATAATATTGAACTGATTTGTATTCAAATCAATTTTTGAAAAATAATTCTCTATGTATGATCAGTTTAGATATAAGATGTCACAGGTGGCTTTGAGAGATATTTATTTTAATATTAATATATTCAATGCATATAAAAAATTTTAGCACGGAAGACATTCTTTTGACTGCAATTCGTATTCAAAACGAAAAACAAAATTAGTAATTCTTCTTTTAAGAAAATGTAAATAAAATTTCTTAAAGTTGTGCAATTACCATTTGACAAAATGTATTCTATTATTCAGGACCCCAATAATTTACAGGGAAGAATATTCATCGTAATAAATAAATTAATTTAATTAATCAAGAATCCATTTTCCAAGCACGATTGAAATCCATTCTCCAGCATTGATTTAAAACTCTTATTTGAATCTAAAATCAGACCGAATTTTTAATACCAACTAGCGACAACTCATCCGTTCAGACTGCCTACATATTTACATCGGAGGAAAATCTAAAACGCAATATTTATTATACAATTTTGTATCTTAAAATTTAAAAGAATTTATAAACAGTGTATAAAATAACTGTTTATTTGGGGAATTTTTTCGTTGCCAGTTCTGTTTTAAATGATTTAATGATCACTAGGTGTGTGATCTTTGATACACTCGAAAATATGCCTCTTTTCAACAATAATTTATATGATAAAACATTTCAAAAATTTTCAAAGTTCATCAAATAAAAATAGCTAGATTTTATTATTCTCCACGAGTTCATAAATATTATTTTTTGTCATTACTGATGCCTAAAGATAAATTTTTTTCTTCAGTTTCAAATAATCGCAATTTATATTTCTGTATCTCTTTAAAATGATAAAATGAAACTCAAATCTTTCTTGGCAAACTTTTGACTTTTATTTTTTTTTTAAAAATTGCATTGACTTAGATTAAAATGCATCTTAACACTTATATTAAATAATTTCTATCAAATAACAAATCAAATGAAAAGGATGTCCTGATTCTTTCAGCCATCTTCACATGAGCGACAGCTTTTTCATTTTTCTCTTCAATTTCCGTATCTTTGTCCCACTTTATTGGAATTACTCTAGTTTAATACTTGGCTTTCCGGTCGATAGCTTCATATGTAAAGTAAAACCATTTGGCAGAACACTTTTTGATTTTGAAAATTGGTACGTTGGGGAAAACAATTATAATTTATTAAAAAATAATCTTACGACAGTGAAGTAATTGGGACCTATTTTTATTATATATTTAAGAATTGATTAATTATTATTTAAACTCGTAGAAGGATTCCCCGAATGATTCCTTGAAGATGCTTATATATTAATTCAAGAGAATGTTTTATATTAAACAATGAATAATGTTATTTATTCTAAATTTATTTTGATAAATTGAACCTCGTAGTTTTAGTTTAGTTTAGCTATATCGACGCCCCTTTTTAAAGTAACTCTAGAGCGTTTTAGGGACGGCCACAGTAATTTTAAACTGCTGTCAGATGACAAGTTTGACACCTCAGCTGACACACCCTTCTCAACACCACACCATCTGGAGGATGTTTGGTCTGACAGATTTAGCGTACAGCAGACCCCCTTACACATTGGTTCTTCGGTGGTATCAGGTCTACCCTACGGATCACAAGCGAAGATCTTACCACTAGGCCACCGCGGGCCGCTCCTGTTGCAGCTTTATTTATCATTCATTTTGCTCGCACATATTGAAAATAAACGTGCAATCAAAGTAAATGAGTATTTATACTGATCGAAGTCCTTGAAGCAAGTAACTGTTTATAATATAAAGAAGAAAAGGCTTTTTTAAATTTGAATTCTAATATGAAAACATAATTTTAAAAAGTAATAATTTAGTTTGCGCAAATGAATGTTTTCACAAATTAATATTAGAGATAATTTTAATTTCCATTTTGCAGATAAAATAATTAATTAATGCTTTTATTTTTAGAAATTTACAGTAAGGCGCAGTTAACAAAATACATCCTTGTCATTAAACTTTAATAATACAGTGTAAAATATATTTTAAGTTAAAAGATGACATTTAGTTTGTAATTTTTTTTATATATTTTGTTTGTGATCTTATGTTTACATGAATGCATTAAATTAATTTTATTTAATTATTAGTTGGTACCCGGCGCTTTGCTGCAATAGAAAAATTAATTTTGGAAATATGGTTTGAAATTCAAAACTATTTCTTATTTACTTACGAATGATATTTATTTTCTTATTAGTCATGAATACATTCAGGGACATTTAATGTTATATAAAAATTGAGAAGTACAAATAAAATTTATTCCATATTTTTAACTTTATTTTTCAAGTACTTCAGGGTTGACAATATATTTTTGTTTTTCCATCTTCAGCAAAAACAGATTCCGTCTTCAGGAAATCATGGATTTTCTAGGTTCAATCCATACACTTAAAATGATTGACTTTGAGCCTTATTGATGGGCATCAAGAATGAAAGTCGTAGAAGTCTAATTGGGAACTGCAGTCATTTTAAAACAAAAGGTATATAGGTGGGAATAATGGAAATGCAAGTATGGAGCACATCTTTTCCCATCGGTTTTCAGTGAAGAAAAGTTGTCTCACTTCTACTCACACATTTGTCTTTTGATTCTAATGCGCTCGATCTGGCAGCCTATAAACGTTGTGTTTCGATTCTTGCCGCATGTTGATCTTGAGATTCAGAAGCATATGGATTTGCAAATCTTAAAAGAGCTGCTTTATTACTCGCTTTCGGTTCCTGATTTGATACAGAAGCTGGAAACTCGATTTTTTTCTACGTGTTGCGCTAAAAGATCTATTAAGTAACAACGTGGGTGTATATATATATATATATATATATATATAAGAAATTAATACGATATTCACTTACAATGATTGGTATCAATCATTATAATTTTATTTTGTTTTATATATGTACATTTAACTCCGCATAACATGTGTCTTTTACTGTTTGTCTTCTATCAATTGTGAAATTTAAAATGTAATCTTCGTACAAATGCAAGAAATAATTTGGTAAAGTTTCATCATAATAGGTTAAATGGTATGGCTGCCCATAATTTAACGAACAATCAAAAATTCATTTTTATTTATTAGATTTATCGGCTATTTTGTGATTTTCAATACTTATTATTAAACACATTTTGAATTCTTGAAGGATATTTAATATCCTTCAGAAGTGTAAGTTTCCAATGCAAAGAAAGTGATTATATCCTTGATATTTTTTCTAAATATGTGTTTTGAGTACTATGTCATCTCAAATATAGCGAACTGATTGTCGAAAAGCTTAGTAAGTCAATGAAATGTTAAAGTACAAGAAAACTAGATTCTTAAATTTATACGTAATATTAAACATTTTAAAAAAGCTATATGATTATAGTTGTACTATTATCAACATAGAGCTATAGAGTTCTATTCATTGCCATTCATTAACTCATAATCTTAATTTATAGCAATACGAAGTTAAATGAAAAAGGATGTTATAAGGGAAATTAATATTTCTTAGTAGTAGGTGGAAATTGTGTACAATATTTACTTACAAATGATTCGAGTATTAGATATTAATTTTATGAAATAATTTTATTTATTCGATTAATTTACTATCAAACAAGGAAAATATGGTACTATTATTTGCTTACAGTTTTTTTAATTTAATTTTGAATAAAGACAACTTTTATTTTCCCAAGATAAATATTTCCTTTTTTTAGTTTTTCTTCAGTTATTTTCAATAAAATAATATATATTAAAAAAGAGTTCTTTGATTTATTAAAATAACATAAATATGAAAATGTGTAATGAAAAGCTTAGTATATTATACAATGTATTCGCAGGACTCCTAACACACATTATCCTTCAGAGCAGTACAGAAACAATAAACATTTTTTCCTGCGGTTTGAATTAAAAACTTTTTTTTGTAAATATGACAAAAGATTTATTATTTAAATATTTAAAAATCATTAATCGAAATTATATTTTCTGTAATCATTCAAGTACCTTTAGTTGACTATATATCACATGTAATGGACGAAGCAGCTCATTTCAGTTCAGTTATACTAACACCCAGCTTTAAAGAAACAATAGAGTCATTTTGAGATGGACCGCTTAATTCTGTCGTCAATCAGATGACGAGGATGGTACCTGAACTGACTTTGTCCTTTCCACTTTCACACCCTGTCAGAAGAAAGAGTTTGATCCTTACGAGTTAAGGGGCACTTGACACTCTTACAAAACTGCTCTTCAGTGAAATTTCGTATCAAACCTTAGAGGAACAGAATTTTCAAAAAAAAAAAAAAAAAAGTAATGTTACTTAGGATTTGAATTCGAATCTCTATAGTTTTCTAAGCTGCTGGCTTAATAGTTTTGTTTATCTTGTAATAAAAATAATAATGAAAAATTAAAGGTGGTATTAAATTTTGAATGATCGCATTTTAAACTTTTACTTTATATTTAAACGCTGATTTTAAACCATAAAATATATCTAAATATTGTCTTTCCTATACATTGTAGAGGGCCGCGGTGGCCTGGTGATAAGATCTCGGCTTCGGAACCGGAGGGTTTCAGGTTGGAGAGTAGATTCCACCGAAGAACCGTAGTGTGAGGGCGTCTCTTGCACGTTAAGTCTGTCAGGCCAAACGTCCTCCCGCTGCTGTGGTGTGGAGAGGGGGGTGCCAGTTCACGTGTCGTTCTCGTCATCTGACAGTGGTTCGATATTACCAGGTCCTGCCCAAAATAGCCCTCCTGTTGCTTTAAACGGGAGGTTAATATACATTGTGATTCTCTTGAATTCATCTACGACAATTCAGTCAGTTTGTGCTGTCAATGTCTGGATTCGAATCTGAACATCCAAATTCATTATTTTTTCTGCTTCTCACCAGGCCTTATGTGTGATTGTTTTGTGCGAATCTTTAGAAGAAGAGAACAACTTATTATTTAAGTTTTTTAATTGCATCCTGATAAAATAATTATGTAATCGATTTTCATTTTGCAGTTTCTTGCATAGATATTTCAACTGAAATCTTCGTAGATGTTGAAATCTCTTGAACGCGGCTGCTATTTGTGTTAGTTATTTAGGCACGTTTTAAACATTAATTTAAATTTATTTACCGCTATGTGTCTTTGAAATCATTTTGAAAGTTGGTAAAGAGAGAAATTTTGGAAATTAACTAAATTTATATTCCAGATGAAAAAGAGGTGAGTTAGTTTTTTTTTTAATCTGCCTTGCATAAATTATGAAACTTTGCTATAGAAAAATTTTGAAATAGTAAATGGGCTGTTGGAAAATTTTTGAAATAGTGACTGTGCTGTTGAAAAATATAGTGAATGCGTTGTAGAAAAAAATTTAAATAGTGAATTTGTTATTATAAGATTTTCAAATAGCGGCTTTGTTATATGGTGATTATGATGATATTTCGTTTCAGTATATGTTAATAACGAATTTCTTCATGTAGAAATAATGTTTTTATGGGTAACAATTTCTAAGCTTTACATAACGAAAGAAATATCAGTCACGTAAAGGATATTTTAAAGTAATTAAGATTTCAATATTAAATTTTATTTTTCAATTTCTAGTTTTTTTAGATGGTTTATTTAATAAAGAAATGTTATCTATTATCATATAAAAGTCTTCATGGGTAGCGATGTAATAGTGCAAATCTTACTTCATAAAAATAAGTCATCTTTGGTGACCAGCTGCTTCGTCCATATTACTAATTTTTAAATATTAATTCTTAATAATTAAGGCTGAATATACATATTTAACAGCAACATTTGAAACGGGAATGAAAAGTCATTTGCGAAATTTTCTAAAAAAGCACATTTTTTTTAAATCCTATGATTTGCAAAATCCCATGATTGAATGTTTTGATAAGAGTTTAAATTTAATAATATTAAAAAGTTACAAATTAGGTACTGCATTAAAAATGCTTAATAAAACTTGGTTATATTAAAACTGAAATTTAGTTATGTATGATTTAGTCTTTGTCATATGTCTTCAACCTTTCCATTTTGATGCTAAAACATCCAAAATAAGTTACAACATATGATGATATAAAGAAATACATGGCCAACAAATGCAACTGAATAAACAAAATTCGATTTTATGAGAGAAGAAATTGGTTATTTAATCGATATCTTCTTCCTTTTTCATGACTTGACGCTTTATAGTTTTTGTTATAATATATTTATACAGTGGGATTTTGAATTTTCGTGCTGATGTCATTTCACACTCCTAATTTATAATGTATTTTAGAAATTTATTTATTCATTAAAGTTTTACTTGCATTCATTTGCCATTTTGATATAAATTTAAGTAGAAACTAATTTTAAAATATAAATTACCGATACACAGGGAAATATTTTGAATCAGAAAAAACATTTAAAACGAAATCAAAAAATATTTGATTGGTGAGTTAAGAATTTGGAAATATATTTTTAATGAAATTTTATGGGTTCGAATTCAAATTATAAAAAAGAATGAAAATTTTAATGAAAACGCAAGGAAGGTTATTAAAAACTTCCTTAATATTTATGAAATATGTTATTAGAATTTGAATTTATATGAAGACTTTCTTGACATACTTGCAATTCTCCTCATTTTAGGGGGATTTTTTTTGCGTACTATTATATTTTACGAATATTTTTTAATCTTCATCTATAAATATCCATCTTGTGATTCTTTCTGATATCTCTGAAAAGCCCTTATGAGTTTATCGATGTCAACTATATAGACTGTTTAAGGTGATATTTAATTACAGTTTAAAACAATGAAAATAAAATAATACTAACAACTTTTTATAATAAAATCTATGCAACTTTTGGAGTCGGTTTTGAATTCCTTAAATTTTGAACGATAATTGCTTTTTATTATAAAGTAGATTTTTTTATATTTGTAAAACGTAAAATGAGTTTAGCAATGCTATATCAATTGTACATTTATATTACATTATTAATTATCTGTCAGCACTCATAAAATATTGACAGATTATTTTTTTTATTTGACAGTCATGTGATATAGATTAGAGTACGACGATCTTTCATGTTAAGTTATTACAATTATATTATAGTTTGATGGTCTTTAATGCCACACCATAACAATTATATTAAAGTTTGTCAATCTCTCATATCCAATTATATTATAATTAAGGCATTTAATATGCATATGCATAGCTTTTTAAAAAATGTTGATAGGAAACTTACCAAAATGTGACAATTGATTGAAAATATAATTTGGTGGTGACTCTTTAAATTCTAGAATTTGTTAATCATCTTAAAAGGAAATAATTGAATTATAATGATTTATAAAACTTCAAAATAATCATCAGAAATCATTTAAATTTCATTCATTTTATATTTTGTTTTGCAGTAATTTTTAAACTATAAAGCCTACAGAAATTGTATTGTGGCTTTTTTTTAAATTTAAATTTATGATCACCATCTTTAGTTTTATTGTTGTAAAAAATTGCTAATTTACTTATTATTTTCAATGTGTATTCTTTTGATATTCAGACATCCTTTAATTTTTATAATCTATATTTTCTATTCACTTATTATAAATTTTATTGCTACAATTTTATGATAGACCATTTATTTCTTCTTTGAATTAATGAATGCATTTTTTTACAGATCTATCATTCAAGCAGATGCTAATTCAATATCCTGTGCAAAGAGGACTTCTGATGCAGTTAGATATGTTTATTAATCAAGTCGTCTGAAATTTGTCCATGCATCATTTAGTCAATGGAGAATCGAAGGCCAACCCAGCAAACTTGACAACTTTAAACCTTGTCGTTGAAACGTCATATCTGTATCTCTTCTCCTAAATCATTTTATTACTTCAAGTAAGACCATTCATTTTTCGAAGCTCCATTTGCTCAAGGAACTGTAAGACAATTTTTACTCGTTCTCGAATCTTCCCAAATTTAAATCCTAGAATAATCCCGTTTTTAGAAGTTGGAATAAGTGGAATATAGCAAAAAGCGAACTATAACAGAATATTTAAATGAAGAATATAGTTTTAAATTTTGAAAGAAAATCAATTCTCGTTTTCTCAACATTTATCAAGTTTGGAGAGTTTTTTTCCCCAAAATCTTATTTTCGATATTCAGCGTAGGAATATTCATTCATCTGATTTTGATTACTGATCACACTTTTCTTCAAATATTTAATGACAAATCTTTAAATATTTCACCCTGTTAATCTGAAAATCAGATTCGTCCTGCAGAACTATCTTATGATAAAATGACTTTTTTTAAAGATTTCTTAGAATAATGCTTTTTTTTTTTTAGGAAATTTAAGACTAGTATAATGAAATCTATCATTTTAAATTTTTTCAGAAAACGATATGGGAGTAATTTTGAATTTAGAAGCGGCTTGGAATTTATAAAGTCTAGGAACTGAATTTTGAAGAGATTTTTCATAGCCTTATCACCTTTTCAGAAAATAATTGTCAATTTCAAAAATAACTTAGATGACAAACAAAAAATATCGATACGATAAAGCACAGTTAAATAGCGCAAGTTGTATTATCAAATAGGATCATAGGTATCATGGTCTAATTCATTTTTATACTATTTGATGAGAATAAAATGTGTGCTTTAAAATTTTGAATGACATTTTAGGTTAGTCATTCAATGACTTCAACATAATTACAATAATTTTTACGGTAGAGTCTGACAGGAGACGGAATTATCAGTTTCTGGAGGAATCTAAAATCGTAATTTCAAGCAATTTATTTAATAATAAAATTAATGCCAATGATTGTGCTTAAGTAGTTAAAATTAGATTCATATGAGACACATTTCTCAATATTAAACTTTGACGATAGTATTTTTTTATCGGGAAATATTTTGTTAAATTGACTTTAAATTGTTAAATTTAGACATTGCAAGTTTAAACATTCGTAATTTACAACTATTGTTTCAGTATGGAATTTAGTTGAGAAAATGCTTTTTATTATATTTTACAATAAGATAACACCGATTCTATTTTACACGGAACTACTTAAGTTTATCCTTGGTTTAATCAAAAATGGTACTATTTTCCTCACGATATACTGTTGGTAATAAGTGAAACCTAGACGACTTTAACGTGCACACTACGATGGCAAATATTTAATAGAACAGTGAAAACGCGCCCCTCTTATTTTAAGACCAATTTTCAGAGGACCATCTAGACAATCTGTTTTCTTGATTATTTTACTTGAAATCATTTAACTTGTTTTGTAAATGTATCAGTCTAAGACCTCATAATACTTATAAAAATCCAAACTTATTTGCTTTCGTTCATAATGAATCAAAATTATCCATGAGAGAATTGCAAAATTATGAGATTTATCCGATATTTGTTATTATAACCTTGAGAGTTTCAACAGTTAAATTTTCTGAACTTCCAGTTTTATTAAGAAATTTTATTAATAAGTATATAATAATTTAATCAAAATTGCGTTTTGTTTTTGACATGCAATCTGAAATTATAGTTGATGAATTCAGACAACGTGCTTTCCTTGTTGAGATTTGCCGTATTTGTAAATATTTAATTAAAACATTGAATATTATAATTTTAATTTTCAAATTTTGTATTTTAAGGAATTATTTATAGATCTTACTTCCTTTTCTATTAGTTATCGTAAACACATGTTGCAAGTACTCTTGAATAAAATTTCATTTTTATGAATAGTAATTTAGAACTTTTTAAATATTTTACTATAAAGAACACATAAATAATATTCCTGTAATCTATAAGATAATGAGGATTAACGACGGATTGAAATTAGTTTTCTTCATCGACATATTAGAATATTAAAACACATATTTCTAGGAAAAGTCTCGGCTCATCAACTTGTCAATTTAATTCTACCACTCATCTCAGTTTTAGAAATAAACTCACTTTCTTAAAATTCTACCATAATGTGGAGATCATAGCTTGAAATTTCTCTTAAAACGCTTATTCAGTTTGGATGAAGAAAGCAATAGCGCACACAAAATGAGCATTGCGTTGGAGATTTCAAGGGTAATTACATGCTGAAATTTAAGAAAATTTAAAATTCAATGTCATCAGTGATTAAGGTAAAATGGAAAAAGCACAGTGTTATCATGAAATAAGAAATATCAGTTGCTACATGAGCTCTTTGCTTGCGAAGGCATAGGTTTGAAATGGCGCGTTTAGAAGAATGGGCTATATATGGAAAACATGGCAGTCGCGGGCTCTGTTAATGAGCAATACGTGATGCAAAAGGTGTTAATTCAATGTAAGAAATTTTGTTTCAAGAAGTATGTCTGCGTGAAAATAGGATGATGGTGGAGGGAAAAGTGTCATCGGGGAAGAATGGGAAGAAATAGATACACGATAGTTTAAGAATCTAACATAAATGAGGAAAATGTGTGGTAGTGAAGAAATATGTATGAGAATAGGCGGTGAAAATCGGGTGGAGGTGTTAAAATGCAAGGACGATTTTACGGTATGTACGGAAGTGAGAGAATGGGGTTACGGAAAAGCATTGGTAGTATAAGAATCTGGTAGTGGGTGTGGAAAAAGTGTGAGATTCTGGTGGTGCCTGATATGCTTACAGAATATGAGAATCTGATTTTTAGTGAGAGTTAGAAAAAAATACTGTGTAGAATGCGAGAATGGTAGAATCATGGCGTGGGGTGTCAAAGCGAGAAATGTATGAGGAGTGTAAGAATCAGGAGATACTGGAGTGGGAAATGTGTGGTGGTGAAGGGAATGCACGGTGAGGGTGAGTATGAAGTGTGATGGTGCCGGAAATGTATGGTGAGAATTAGTATGAAGTGGGGTGATGCGGGGAATGCATGGCGAGAATGAAGATGAAGTGAAGTGACTAGTGCAGAAATGTATGGCGAAGGTGAGAATGAATTGTAATGGTGCGGGAAATATATGGCGAAGGTGAGAAGGAATTGTAATGGTGCGGGCAATGTATGGAGAGGGTGAGAATGAAGTGGAGTGCTGTGGGAAATGTATGGCGAGAATGAGGATGAAGAGTGGTGGAACAGGAAATGTATGGTGAGGGTGAGGATGAAGTGTGGTGGAACGGGAAATGTATGGTGAGGATGAAGTGTGGTGCAGCGGGAATTGTTTGGCGAGGATGAAGTGTGGTGCAGCGGGAAATGTATGGTGAGGATGAAGTGTGGTGCAGCGGGAAATGTATGGTGAGGATGAGGTGGGGTGTAGCGGGAATTGTATGGTGAGGATGAGGTGGGGTGGAGTGGGAAATGTATGGCGAGGATGAGGTGGGGTGGAGTGGGAAATGTATGGCGAGGATGAGGTGGGGTGGAGTGGGAAATGTATGGCGAGGATGAAGTGTGGTGGAGCGAGGAATGTGAGGATTGGTTGAGGATGAATTGTGAATGTATGGAACATTTGTGCCAAATGTGAGGTTGAGTTGTGATAGTGTGGGGAATGTGTGGCGAGTGTGAGAATGATGCTATGGCGGTGATGAAAATGTGTGGAAGGAGTGAGAATGAGGCCGTGGTGATGGTGAAAATGCGTGGCAGGATTGAGAATGGGGCCATGGTGATGATGAAAATGTGTGGCAGGAGTGAAATGAATAGAGGTAGTTTTTTGCAATATATGGTATTTTGAAGAGTGTCTTTGCAATGATATGTGTTTGAGTGTGTACCTTATTCTTTACTGAAGGTATATATAAATGCGTGGAAAATACAAGAAATAGCATTTCAGTTGTAGAACATGCTATGAGGAAACGTGTAGTAATGAAGTAATTTTTCTGGATTTGTAGAATGTGTAGCGCAAATCAATTTTGGATCACGATTTTGAATGAGGATATAGTGCTTATAAATCATGCTTCTGTAATCATGTTATCATCGATAACTGTAAAATGAAATTGGAACAATTTAGAGAAATATTGCAAATGACTTTGTTGGAATTTGTGCAATTTTTCAATTTGGAAACAAAAATCACATTAGAATGTGATTGCAACATCAGCGTTTACGAATGTTGAGCCTTTTTCGCTGCAATATGCTGTTCTAAAATTAGAAATACGTTTGACAAACTTAAAAATTTGATATTTAGAGAGCATTTGATCAACCCGTCTGTAATGAGGCTCTAAATAATTTAAAGTGAAAATATTTATACAAATGTTGACACATTTCTAAGGTTGTGCTATGCTTTATTGAAAAGAATTCAGCAACGAAAATCGAAATTGAGCATTTAATTGCTAATTAATGGTAAAATAACAGAGATAGCGGGACACCCCCGACCGGCCAGCTATTGAGTCTTAGGCTCAGTAAAACCGGAGGGCCCGCTAGTAAAATAACAAATGGGAATTAATGCCATTAGCAGAAATTTCAAAGAAGCGATAAGATACTTCTTTGATATGTTTAATTGGATTATGACATAGTCTGCCAATTAATCTGCATTGGGCAGAAGCATCTAAAATCAAGGAGAAGAGGTCAAATCAATTTTCTGCTCTGCCTGATCTAATCGTCTACTATATTTCAGCTATCGTGCATCAATTGAAATAGCTTCATACGCTTGGCAAAGCAATTAACATCTTGGTAAGTTGATTTACAAAAGAAATGTTACATTTGAAGAAGCTACAAGAAATTTTGCATCTAAAAGTATTCATTTTTTTTGTTTTCATAGATTGTAACAATTGTCATTATAACGACACACTCTTGAGGTGCTATGAAAGAATTATTGAAGTATTCAAATGTAAGTATAGTTGAACGCGATATTTATAAAAAAAATATTTCCATTGTAAACAATTTGAAATTTTCTTTTATTGAAATACGTCAAATTTACCAATGGAAGTGCAATCTTAATCACTATTAATTCCAATATATTGTATTTGTTTCATTTCAGATCTTATTTGAAGATGACAGAGTACCTAAATGGACCTTACTGATACTTGAATATTTTCGAAAAAAAAATCTCGACTTTTTCCAAAAATATTATGTTTTCAAATATTACGACTATCTTTATAATGCGAGGTTTTACATTACAGGCGATCATCCAACCGATTTAGTTGCTAATATAGTTCATGGAAATTTTATATGTAATGGAGATCATCGATATTGACAAATTATAGAAATTTGCAGCTATTCGAAAATGTGGAAATGTATTATCCATGTCATATGGTGAATAAGTGTAAGATATTTTTTGCCTATTGCCATTCTAATGATGTGTTTTTTTATGACGTAAAATACTAACATATATTTGCTTTAAATATTCAATCAGTCCTGAGAAATTTTTTGATTTCCTAATGAGATAAGTTTCAATAATTTGGTTTGAATGTTTTTATATCCAATAATATTCACCAAGACAATGCATGTAGGTGTATATTTGCCATTTCAATAATGTTATTGATACTTTATTGAACAGTTCAAATTTTTGGAGAGAGAAAGTACCAAGATGTATACACATATTACGCGAGATTAGTCTTTGATTGTAAACTAGTTCTAAAATTAGGTTTTATGTTAACATTAATAATGATTCTGGGATTAGTTTTTATGTTAACAATTCATCTCTGTTAACAGAAGAATATCCACATCCTAATTTGGAAAAGTATTTAGAATCCTGCACCAATATTCTGTCCACAAATTCGAAAAAGGAAAAAAAAAAATAATCTTCCCAGAAAAAATAGTTTATTAAAGTTAAGCATGAGTGGAATTGATATATTGCTTATGAAATTTAAAACATTTAAATAGATTTCTCATTTATATAATCTTAACAGCCAAAATAAATCCTTTGATTTCTTTGAAGCATATTCCATAAGCATTTCAATGTGCTTTCCTTTGATATCTGTCTAATGTTATTGTTTTATCTATGGAATAAATTTAGATATAGGTGATTGACATGTGTTGCTAATAGTTCAGATTTTATATTACTGTTATCATAACGAATTCATCACTTTATATGTTTACAATCTCTGCTAATAGCATAATGTAAATGAAATGAATTGTCATTTGAAATTGATTTGATAGCAAAATAGTGGATTTTAATGAAATGTTATGCTGCATGTCTTTATATAATCAATTTCTACAGAGAAATTAAATTTTTAAATGAACTAAATCTGGGCTATATAATTTATGTTAATCCTAAATATGTATATATATTTGAAATTTACTGAATGTTTTCAAGGCTTTTAATATTTTTAATGTCAACTATTAATTTAATTCTTTGATAAACATACTTTAACATTTTTCTTAAACTTTCTTGTCTCTTGATGCTATAAAGTTTGAATATCGAATACTATCATGACTAGGATAATCACCCTCCTTATGAATTTATAATTCATTATTGTAAATTGCATTCCTTCACCAAAGACAAACGATACATTACAAAGAAAAAGACCAATTAAGAGCTGCAGCATTTTTGTACCGTTTGAAATTACTGCTAATTACTTCCAGATATAAGTAACGTTTTTGAAATTGTAAATTGATGAATTGTAAATTGTGATTTTTAAAAATCGATATTCCAGATGAGCATTGTCTTTAATTCCCATGGGAAGAATTTGCCTCTTTGTCTCATATTAAAAAAAGTTATGTAAGATGCATATATATTTTTTCCCTAAATACAACTTTTTAGATATGCAAATTTTCTAAAATAATTTACATTTAAATATGATTTTCTAATTCCATTATCTTATATGATTTATTGTATTTGTCAGAGTTAAAAAATATATATTGTTTGTTGCATTCATTTATAAATGCGTGTTTAATTTTGTCTGTAAATATAATATCTGCATTTAAGTTGAACATTTAAAGTACAGCTTCAATTTTCATTCAAATATTTGTAATGAAATTCATTCAATAGTATTTTTGTTAATCAATTTTTTCCTTAGTCTGCAATGAAAGATGACTGACGGCTGATCCGGACAGTTGTCAGGAATCTTCCAAATTTTGAAAATTCTTGTCATCATGTCTGATCAACCTGATGATGAGAGAACAATAAGAGAAACATATGAACTGATGCATTTAAAAGAAATTATAATTGCTAATAGGCTTCATTATTGATTAGGTTTTTTTACTAAAAATTATTGAATGAATGCAATAAATACAAGTTGTTTTTTTATATTTAGAATAATCTATAGTTATAAGTTGCTAAAAAAATCTTTAGAATTTTCCATTTTAATGTTAGAATTAATATTTTTAGGGACTTTAATTTTTAATTTATCAATGTAATATGATGCATCTAATTATTATAAATCTTATCACTTTAAATAGCATTCGAATTTATAACAGATGTTTTTTGTATAGCACTCTTCGTAAAATGAAGCTTATTTTTTTGCTTTCTCAACATATATTAATATTATCTTGTTAATAATATAACATTTAATTTGAATTTTTTAAATCTTGAGTTAAAAATTGTTATAATTGTTTTTAAACTTTATGTATAAAAAGCTGCAAATAAAATATTTTTTTTTTGATACTTGTATTTTATTTTTATATCCAAGTTTCAAATCGTGTGTAATAATTCATAATTAAGATATAAATATTTCAATACATATTCCTCCTTTAACGTTATACAGATAATAAACTAATAAAATCAAACCCTCTGCTTTAGTTTTGATAGAATTTATGCCATTAAACTTGAAACTAATTTCTCTATGCATTTTATTAAAAAGATACTTTGTATTAAATATTTGGGGATTTATATTGACATTTTAGATGCCATGAGGGAGGATTGAAAATGATTCCCACAAACATTTTCTCCCACTTAATTGAAAAATGGGAAAGGTTTTTCTTGTTTATTTGTCAAAATCATTATTTTGTTTTAGATACATTTTCTTAACTTTAATAAGTATTTATAATATTAATAAGAGTTTGAATTATCAGCTTATCCAAATTGATCTATAGGACTTAGGGTCTTTTGTCTATAACCCGTAATTCTAAATCATTTTCCGTTTCATTTCGTTCATTGTTTCATCTATATATGAATAGGTTTTAACTACTTGAGAATAAGTTTTTCAAATTTTCCTTTTGATTGGTTTAAATCTATTTGCTGAAAATACTTTTATATTTTCAAATTATAATAACTAGAAATAAGAGGATCTTTAATTGATTGGATGACATCAATCCAAACTTTTGAGCTGTTGAAGCGTTGGTAATGAGTTTGGATAATTCTAAATAACAAGGTTTTTAAAAAAAATTATTCCTTCAAAGAACCTTCTGTGAACTATCGTCGGACATTTCATTTCTTCATAAAGGAATATAAAGGTTGAGCTATCTCTCCCCAGGAGTATGGATGATGCCCCAGCTATTATAACAGATTTTCAAGGTTTCTGCGTATTTTTCTTATTACGAAATGGTGAGAAATACTGATAGGACTTTACTATTTTTCTCAAATCGACAAGTTGGCTGCAATTATAATTAGACTTATAAATCTTGTCAGTACGTTGTAGTTTTATACGCCAGGGTATGTCCCATTATTTCTTTAATTGGATTTTCAAAGAAAACGTCAGAAATATTATCACAAAGCAAATTTGGGAGTCTTTAATCACAAATTTATCTCTCCCAGATTACATTGAATAAGCCCTTAAATACTATTTAATGGCTTATTATTTCATAATTTCTCTTTAAGTGGCCTCTCTCCTTGGGAAATACAGGGCAATGTTATACTACTGCAATGAGCTCAATTTATATCATAATGCCTGGTGTGTGTGTGTGTGTGTGTGTGTGTGTGTTGTGACGCTCTTGCAGTTTCTGGGTTTTGATGGGGCTGATGTAGCCTAGTGGTAAGGTCTCGATTAGTGAACGCAGGATTTCAGGTTCGAGACCCGATTTCACCCAATAACCATCTTGTAAATGTGTCTGTTTCACGTCAAATACTTTAGGGTGAACGTCCTCCTGCTGTTGGAAGGTTGTTGAGAGAGCGGATCCAGCTTAACTGTCGTCCTCGTCATTTGACCGCGGTTTAAAATTGTACGGTCCATTCCAAAATAGCCCCAGTGTGACTTTATAACGGGACGTACGTATAACTAAACTGAGTTTTGATTTGTGTATTTTTTTTAGAATTATGGGATTTCAAGTAGTTGGTGCTTCCTTTTTGTTGAGTCTTTTAGATAGGGTAATCCCAAATACAGATACAATATCTAAATGGTTTCATAAACCTTCTGAATCTATACTATCCAAAGCCACATTTTATGATTTATCTTTAATTATTTTGGTTACTTCAGGTTCCAAACTTCTAATCATTGTGTCGAACGATTTATTTCGTATTTCTACGATGTTAGTACTTTGACTTTCTCATTCGTTTAGCGACTCTTACTATTTCCCCAATGTATATAATTTGACCTCTCTTATTTATGGTATAGTTAGCTCTGCATACATTTAACATATTCAGGTGCCTCTTAATTTCATATCTTAATTTTATGACCATGTCCGTTGTTTCTTCCTGAACTAGGATTCCTTTTCTTTTTTTGCTGGTCTCGGATCCATAATTTTCTTTCCATATTCCTTGTGCCTCCTTTTTTCCTGGATTTCTTCACCATATACTTCCAGTATCTTTCTTATTTCAATCGATGAGTTGCAATCTTTATCAATGCAATTTTTTACAATCAATGTGCAATCTTTTTAATAATCTAACCACTAGTATATATGTTTTCCCCAAGTCTTAGTAATGTATGGAGTTTTTTCCCCCCTTAAGGTTTATAATTTTTCTATATGTATTTGATTTTTTTTCCCAACCAGAAACTCCTTAAATGTCTTGATCTTTTTAAGAAAAATTGAAAAGGATTTTTAATGGATTTTTTAGTTTTCACTATATCAATGTTCTAACTACTATTGTGAATATTGGTTTATCATTCAATGAATTTATTTGAACCCCCCCCCCCCGCTTAGAAATAAGTATCTGGCCTTTGCTACGTTATCTTTTGTTATTTTTATTGATAATATTTTTAAATGATCTCAATGGTCCTAAGGGTTGTTTATTTTTTACTTGTAATAGGTTTTCATTTTCACTCACATTTCTTTTGTCTTCTTAATATTTGGAGCATCTCCAGTCCATTTTTATTTTTGTCGTTAATATGAAGGTTCAGTTTTGTATTTTTTTACGGATATATTTCAACCATTTTACATTTTTAGACATTAGTATTTTGCTATCCATCTGCTGACTCTTAAATTAGTTAATTTGAATCAGAATATGATTTTTTTAGTTTTTATACGTCAATTCTTTAAATCTTTTTTGGGGGGGAAATGATAGGAATAATCACCTCCGCTCATTTTGTCAGGTAAAATTAATTCTCGTAATCGGTTAAAATATCGTTATGATATGCATAGTTTTCCGTGTCCATTTTGTTTTTATCCGATTTCATCTTTTATTTATTCGCTATAAATTTCCAGGGCAAATATTTTAATACTAAAAAATAGTTACAGTAAAGTTGAAAGTAAAATTTTTCTTAGTATTTGCTCTGACGCAACTGGGAATTTTTTTGAAGACGCAATTCTTTAATAAAAGTATTCGAAAGACTTTCCCAATTTTTACTTTAATACAAATATATTAGGAAATACAGTCTAAATAAAAATTCCACTTAAGGATTTTTTTCAACAAAACTAATGAGTTCAATGTTTTGGAAATTTTGCATCTTAACTATAAAAAAAGTTTTGTTCTACTACAATTAATACATCGTACATTTATGGACACTTTCCATGAATTATAATTTAAAATTGACGAAAAAAATTACCAAATATAAGCGTCTCAACAATAAAATCTCTGGAACGGAGTAAGACAATATCCTAGTTCAATAAACACTTCATGCCCTATACGCGTTTATCAATAACTGTATCCGCTATGGTAAACTCGCTACAAAATGGGTGCTGAAACAAGGGATAAGTTCTACTACAATGTCCAATGAAGATAATAAAATTTCAAATAAATGCCGAAAATGCTAAAATTTTTGAAATAAAAAAAATCATGTTATTCAAATGTTTCGGCTGATCTTTGCCATCATATATGTTGGAGTATTTCTCTCAATAAAATAATCCTCTCCTTTTATCGAGTAAAACTACTTAGCAGACTTTAAAAAACATGTATTGGATTAAAATCAAATTCTTTTAACAAAAAATAAAGACTTATGCATCTTGCAGAATATACAACAACGGAATATACAACTACGGAATACACTCTGTATTTAAAATGAACAAGCATCCAATGACAGTTTATCCGCAAGTAAAAAGTACTTCTGGTTACAAAATGATTATCCAATGATGTAACTCCTCTGTGATCGACATCTCCTTCCTTTGAATATGCAACAATACTCAATAGAAACTAAAGATCAATTTTCGTTAATAGTCATATTTTGATAACCACAAGAAAACATTAACTTCACCCGTCGCGATGGATCAGAGTCTCAATCAAGCAGTTACCTATAAGGTCAGGTAGTCTATATACATTTAATTCCTTATCGGATTTTTATATCTATATGAATTTCTGTAATTTAAGTTATTATTAGATGAATATCTTACTCTCAAATTTTCTAAAGGTACCTATTGAAAGTTATTGGAAACTTTTGAAAAATTGATGAGAAAGCCAATAACGAATATCATTAATAGTTTTCATTAAATGAAACAAAAATAATTCACTAAGCTCATTGATACAATCATTTCTGAAATTTTCTCAGTGTTGCTGAATTTTCTAAAATGTTACGTATTTTTACTAATGATTCACTTGCGTTTCTCTAAATCATCCCGAGTTTTAAAACTCCTTTAGATAATAAATGACACAAAGATTATGATAACACGTGGAAAGATAACTGTTCAAAGTAAGGCCATCATATTAAGAAGTTTACCATCATATTATTTACAGAAATCAGAAAAAAAATTAAGTTATAAAAAATAAGCAATGTGGTTTATTTTATGGTGAAAAAAATTTAAAAGTATATTAACAAAACAAGCAGGAATCAGTAACATAGATTTGTAATAAAGTTCTCCCGTAAACCCCTAAAAATAAAAACTTTCTATCCATTAACGTGAATATTTTCTTGCTATTTCAAAGGTCATCTAAAAATGATGAAAAATGCATGCTAAAATTTTGAAAAGCATTAAGTTCTAATTTGTAATTTTGAGACGAATTGCGTTTATATCAAACAAGATTTGTAATAAAAACTAAGAAATTAATTTTGTAAAGTGTCTTGTAATTCGCGTTTATGCATAAATCTCGACAGACATAAAAGCCGTGAAGATTACAAAGGTTCTCAATATTATAAATATTGAAATAGTAATAATTCATATATCAAAAGTATACACTTCAAAACTGTCAGGCACTCGAAAACGGAGATTAGGTTTTTCGGAAATTAGCTTCAAAACGAAAAGAAGTTAGTGGTCTTTCTTATGATTCTTCTTTTTAATAACTGACTAAAATAACAAAAGTGTGTTCTCAGGTTTTGCTTAATGCAATTTATTTCCTCATAAATTTTAATAACTTGCCTGATGTGAAAATCTTTAGATGATGTTTAATAAAAGTGTCGGATGAGAAGAAAATTAAAATGAAACGTAACATGTTTCCATTTTTAATGACATTATAAGTAGCGGAGCTGCAATCATATTATTAAAAAGATGATTATTGTTTCCTTGTTTATTCAAATCAATTTTGATTTTGGGTGTGTATAGATATATATATAATTAAATTTCTTCTTAAAAAATAAATTTTAATTTTCTTCCAGATGGTATGTTTTCTGTAGTTTATTCAGTTTTGTTACAATTGTTTGAATTAAGGGTACAATTAATTTGAATTAAGGATGCAAATTGTATCCAAATTCAATAAAACTTTGCATTAAATTGTGTTTCTTGGTATAATAAGTGATGAAATTATATCTGTAGCATTGTGAAATGAATGCAGAATATTTGCATCAAAAATCTATATCCATTTTTTACACGAATCAATAAATGAGTATAATTTTAATCGAGGCCACATTAGTAGGGCGTAAGTTTCGCATCCTTTAGGCTATCAGTTCGAACCCCTACTCCGAAAACTCTCCATGTGTGTGGAATCTGTGAGTTAAATTCGCCTATTATACCGGTTTTTAAAAAAGTAATGGTATTTTTTAATAATCCATTAAAAATGCCAACCTGCACGGCACGACAATATATTTGCATTTAATTAAAAATTACCAACAAAAATAAAATGATAATTCTTTTTCCTCAGGTGACTAAGTTATAGATTTATTGATTACCAATTTGTTCCGAGATTTCTAGATTGAAAACTATCAATATATACTTTTATTAAGTCAAAAAATAGAATATGTTTCGCCCATAAAGTTAGAATGATTAAGCGAATATCCTCATAACAAATAATGATATTATAAAACCATAAATGGACATATGACAAATAAGCGATCTAATTTAACTATTGCTACATCAATTGAACTACAAAAAACGAAAAAGTACATTAATAAAATACAAAAAAGAACAAATGTATGTAGTATCTTGAGAGAAGGAAAAGGAGTAGTAGCTTCATAAAATAACAAAGATCGTTAGAGTAGCCCTGAAGCAAACTGTCCGTATCTACTCCCCTTTGGGACGACGATAGATATGTCCCCTAAAGGAACGGGGCACATCTAAAAGTAGGTGAAACAATGGCAGAAATGTATGAAATACTAAGCTAAATTTTTGCAATAGACCTGGTATGATAAAAATATATGTTTCCCTAAAAAAAAGAATTTCTATGTATATAATTTACACCAAATAAATTATTCATATAAATTATAACTTTAAAATGTGTCATGTTGTTTCTTATGGCACTTTCCATTAAACAAGCCCGATGTTACGAAGACAGCGATTCAAATTGATAGGATGCGCCTCTTGATTTTTGTTCAGTAGCGCCAGTACTACTTTGCCCCTCAGTCGACACAACCCTTTTTTACGAGGTGGACATGTGTACTTTCATTCACAGGTCGTAGTTTAGACTTGAATCAAAGAACGAACACTTCTGAACCAGTACACCTTGTGGTGAAGGACGTTGTGACCACGACAGATTTATACGTGTGTCAGTCACCACCACAGGCGGGGAATCTTCGGCTGACGGGTTCGAACTTGCAACCAAACGAAAATTTGCCAATGCTCTACAAACCACTGTATTCTGGCCCACTTAAAAAAGTGTTATTAGCTTCAATAAATTAACAATTATTAATTTGCTATTAGCTTCAATAAATT
>JAPMOQ010006997.1:106628-165090 GCA_026543055.1 Argiope trifasciata
TAATTAAGAAATTTAAGTATAACATTTTAATAAAGTAATTTAAACTGTAGAAATAACTTTATTTCTTAGAAGATAAAAAATGTTCATAAGTTCATTTTTTATAATCAAAATAAAATCAATGTTATTTCATAATATAACAATGAAACCAAACTATTAATTTCACAAGACAATAGAATAAATATATTTGAGATCTATTTAATTGTAATCTTCTGTTTATAGTATAATTTATTAAAAGTACTAGAATTGTTAATTAATTATTATAATTTTTAGTTTCAAATATATAATGAATTTTGTTCTTAAGCAAATAATTTTGACAAATCATATTTCAAAATAATGGAAGAGTTGTTAGATTAGCAAGCGTCACTATTCATCCAAAATAAAGAATGTAGGAAATATAAAAGATTAACTATGATAACTTTGTTGAATTAGAAAAATTAGTTTGATAATTTTTAAATTAAAATTTCAATATAATATTTAATCGCTATCTACGTTTAATTTTTAAATTCAGAATAAATCTCCAGTATAATTTCTAATTATTATTTATATATGTTTTCTAGTGAAATGATTTTCAAAGTTAATGTAATTAAGCTAATGAATTTCAAATTTCTTATCTGTTGTCCTAACAAGAATAGTGTTTTGTCCTTGATAATTACAAAATGCATGAAACAAAATATTTTGGAAGGAAAATTAGCTATTTATAAAAATTAATCGGAAATTTTCCATGTTTTTTTTATTTTGAAAAACAAGTTATCTTTACCCAAATCATTGGTTAAATGAGTTACCACAGCTCATCACCTTTAAGGTAGTAATATATCAATGACATAAATAAATCATTACAAAACGTTAATTAAATGAAGAGTTTTTCTTCTTTAGTTAGAAATCGAATCTGATGAAAAGCAAGAGAATGTGATTTTTTAAAAATCTTTTGCGTAATAGTAAATTCCAGCTAAATTCGAACAGAAGCATTTTTTAACTGCTGAGGAAAGATTGGAATAAGAATTCGATTTTTTATCCTGTCTTTTAAAATTGAAGATACTTTCTTTTCAAAAATATATGTCATACAGAACTTCCAGAACAGTTCGAAGCTAAAGTTTCTTATACCATTCAATAAAAAGAAATCCTTTGGTAAATCGTGAAGTAAATTAGTGAGTCACTTTTGGAAAAGAAATGACCGTTGAAAAGAAAAGAGCAAGAATCCAGGAGAATTTTTTTCCATTCTGTCTTTTTCAATAGACATTGAAAAATACTGATGAAGCGAGTTTAATTAACAGATTTAAAAGTGGTTCTTGTTAATAGATGTAAGACATTTAATGTATTACCCCAGCTCAATATTATTTGCCATCATCAGTTAAATAAAAGTAAAAAAAAGATATTTTTAAAGCAATAATAATCATTATTATACAGAAAAATATGACGTTTTGAAATAAGATGATCATAGATCATGCATAACGTTCAAATAATTAAAAACTTTAATCGGAATATGCAAAAAATAAATTCATTTAAATAAAAAATAGACACATTTTACAAAATTATGTGAAGTATTTTGTATGATAATACATGATATTTTACTTGATTTATGAGATAATTTGAAATAAAATTTGCTCTATGTCTTATATCCGGATTTTAAAAACCGAAATTGATTTTTGAACATTAAAATGTAAGTGAGAAGGTTAAAAAACAGTTTTGTTTAAATAATTCATAAACAGCAAAACTTTTGATTTTTCAATAAATGATCCATAGTTGTTTTAGTTATTTTGAAGAAAACTAATCAAGAATTCATTCTAATGTCAAAGAGTTTATCTGAAATATAATTCACTTCATTTGCTTCAATTTCTTTTAAATATACATTTAGTTTTTCCCCAGGCAACAGTAATGTCAATTAATGAAATACTGGAACAAGAATTTTTAAATACCTTCTGATAATTTAATTCTTGTCTGGACGTAATTCGTTCATCTATATCAAATAAAAAAAGTAAAAAAAAATGAATTTTTAACAGGAATTTTCTATTTTCTAATTCATTTAAAATTAAAATTTAAAATCAAATACTTTGGGGTAAAAAATATTCTTATGAATCTCTTATTCTAATTTTTCCGTTATTATATTTTTTCTCAGAATCATAATTTTTCTTTTTCCGTATTATATTCTATTTTGAATTTAGCAATCCGGAAGCAGAGAGTGCAATGTATTCCGAAATTTGATGAGAGTCCATGACCTCTGGTCATTAACATTTTTCCCTTTAGCATCACAACACTTTTTAAGCCATACTTTAAATAAAGCACTGAAATATATATAAAAACTCTTTAAAATCATGAAACAAGAAATTAGAACTCCATGGTAAATATTTGCCCTTTAAGTCTAAATTAACTTGATTAAACTTGATTCATAATTTTTAAATTAAAATTATGAATATAATCTTCATTTCCTATAATTACGCAATTTTTTAATTGAGAAAATGCTTTAAATTCCCCAATATATTTTCTAATTATTTTTTGTTTATGTTTTATAGTCAAAACCATTTTTAAAAATGTGTATAACTATTATACATAATTATAAATTTGTTTTTTGTTGTCCTAACAAAAATAACATTTTGTCCGTGATAATTACAGAGCGTATGTAACATCATATTTGGGAAGTATTTGCAAAAGCTAATCGGAAGTAAACCACGTTTTTTAATCTTGAAAAACAAATTCTCTTTACCCAAATCATTGGTTAAACGAGTTACCACAGTTCATCATCTTTCATGTGGGAATCAGTCGACGGGGAAAAAAAATAACTGATTACAAAACGTTAATTAAGTGAAAAGACTTTTTTTCTTTAGTTAAAAATCGAATTTTGTGAAAAAGCAAGTGAATGTACATTTTTCTTCTTTTTACGTCTTAGTGAATTCCAACTAAGTTCTAAAACGGATTTTTTTAGCTGCTGGAGAAACAGAAGATTAAGTATTTGATTTTTTTTCTGCTGTTTGAAATTTCAAGTTACCTTCTTTGCAAGAATGTGTGTCATGCAAAACTTCCTGAAAAGGTCGAAAGCAGGTTTCATATATCATTCAGTAAAAAAAATAATTAGGTAAAGTCGTGAAGTAAATTATCGAGTCGCCTTAGAAAAAAATTCTGTTGAGAAGAAAAGAACAAGAATCCAGCAGACTTTTTTTACCATTTCAATGGGCATGGAGGAAAGCTGATGAAGAGAATTCAATTAACAGAGTCGAAAAGGTAATTGTAAAAATGGCACATGTTAATATATGTAAGTAATTTAAAGTGTTCTTCCAAATTTTGTTTTGTCAATGTTAAATGAAAATTAAAATATATTATTAAAGTCATAAAAAACTTATTATACAGAAAAATATTTCGCGATGAAATAAGCATTCATAAGTATTTCATCATTATGTATTAAGTTCAAGCAATTTAAAAGTTTGTAGGAATGCTCAATAAAAAAATAAGATTTGTAGATAGTTTGCATGATTATTTGAGGTATAATCTATATAATATATTTTGTTTTATATATTATGTTTTATATTAGATTTGCCTTATATTCTGTGCTATAGAATATAGAGGCGAATATACTCTAAACTCTACATTTTCAACTGTTAAAAAACGTTAATAAAAAATACTCCCATTGATTTTTTTAAAATTTAAAACCTAAATAATAAGAATTAAAAAACTTTGTAGTGAAACAAGTCATAAATTACAATATTGTTACAAGCCTGTAATGCTGCTTCCCAACATCATCAGTTCTATAAACGGAACGATCGATTTACCATCATCGATGTTGGATGCTACTCAGGTATCGAGTCAGTGGCTCCAGAGCTTGGCGACAAATTTAGTGATTATTTGTCGACTTTGACAAAAAAGGATTTTCCTGGAAACTTCCAGAATTTTAACAATTCATGATATGAAATACACCCAGAACCTTCCGGGAGCTATAAAAGGATGACAGTCTCAATTTACAAAAGATAAGTAAGCAACTACATTATGTGAGTTACCTGAACCGAAGTGTAGTCATGTTGTCCATTGTGGGAGAATTATCCAGTTGTGCGTGGAGTAGCCAATTTTATGGTAGTGAGTCGGCAGTTGGATACACCTGAAGCGAAGAGACAGAGGGGTATTTCTGCAGTCTGAAGAGACCATAGAGTGAATCTCCGAGGATCCCCTCTCCTGCTGCTTTCTATCTGACAGCCTTGTGTGTTACTGTGTGTTGTAATGTACTACTGTGTATTCATCACGGCTTATACAGTTGCCGATTTTCTATTTGATTCGTATATGTATACTAATGATGATGTCGTGTCCGTGTTTCTATGGTTAACGGGTTGCAGTTGCTTCTGAAGGTAAGGACCTCTGAGCATCCAGAGGCAGAAGTCTGACTTCTAGCTCAAATGATGGTGACACACACATTCGCTTGTACATCGCCTTTTTACAGGGGGCTCATTCATACATACAAATAGAACTCAGAACAACCATACTCGAACCCGGGATGCCCAGATCATGGGGAAGATACGCTACCCCTATGCCAGGACGCTGGCTGTATATGCATATTCGTGTAAATAAAGGTCTTCGTTGCTTACTACTGAGGCTTGTTGATTGTGTTTTCACACCATACACCTCCTGCAAGTGAACACGGTGATCCATAACAATCCTTTTTCCTATTTCACTGAATGATCTGAAGTCGCTTTATCTATTTTAAAGGAAATTAAACAATAATTCAATTTGACATCTAAGCAGTTTTTCTTAATACACGATCTTTCCTTGTAATTGATTTTAAACAAAAATTTAGTTATATCCAATCAAATGCTAGGTCTAGTACTGAAATATTAGAAAATTTTTTTTTAAATAATTTATAATGTTTTTTTTTAATTTCACTTGCTTTTTATATTAAATAAAAATAAAAAAAAATAAATAGAATACAGTTTTCCTTACAGAAATTTTCTTTATCCCAATTTATGCAAAATTAAAATCAGATGTTTATGAAAGAGGAAAATTTAAATGCATTATTTTGAACTAATCGTTTTAATTTTTCCTTGCTATAACTATTTTTCTTTGTATCATGATTTTTTTCATTATAATATTTTATTCCAGAGTTCGAAACCTAAGATAAAATATTAAATGTGCTCCAGAATCTGGTGCGAGTTCGTGAGCTTTGGTTGTAAAGAATTCTTTCTTAAACAAATTTTTAAGTAAATATATTTTTTTATTCAGATGCTACTTTAAAAAAGCAATAAAATACTGCTGTGTTAAGTCTTAAGGACTTCAAAAAAATTTTAGAATTCCATGCTAAAGATATGTACTTTGTTACAATTGAACTGTCAACCTAATGAGAGTTTACTTTTTCTTCTACATTTCTTTTAATTCTTTTGCAAAGTTTTGAGCTTTGGACCGTTTTTATAGCTGTGTATACAATAAAAATAACTCTAATATTTACATATACTTACAAATATATAAACTTAAGAAAATATATTGACTTACTAATAGGGTAAGTTTCCAAGAAATAGAATATACACTCGAATGGTATTTTACCAATGGTGAAATCCATTGAATATCGCTCCGCCGCTTCAAAATTCAGTAGAAGCTAGGAAAGAAAGAGCCAACATTTTATATACCATATACGATATACCACTTTATAAACGGTGTTGCGCATCTTATCAAAAATGCCAATTTATATACAAGCTGTGCAAAAATTAATAAATAAATTCAAAATGTTCTCAACATATTTAATGTTATTTTCCATCTTATCTGGATTTCTAAATTCCCTTGATGTTTCCAGCTATTAATCCAGGGGGAACATAAAAATACCATCCCTTTAAAATTTCCGTTTTTATAATGGTATCAAATAAAATTAATTTCAACAAACCCTATCTAATATAATGAAACTAAAATACTTCCAAACTGAAAAAAGGTAGAGTTAGGCTTTGACCAGGTTTGAATTCTGCATAAACTGCATATCCCTTAACCATTCTATCATATTTTTACATAACGGTCATTAACTGCATCAAAAATGTATTAATAAAAAAATTTTGTCTCCGCTAGCGAATTTATTCGCAGCTGAATGAATAGTACATGTAACTTCCGGTTGCTTGATTACAATTTATACAAAAAAATCATAGGTAATTATAGCCAGTAATGATACACTTTCATTTCAAAAATGCAATAATTATTCTTAATGAATCTATATTTTTCCTACTACAAAACTTCGACGTTATCGTTTACATCATGAGATAATTAATTTTTCTTTTTTCATAATATGTTTTGAATTTAATTTCCATACGCAAATATTACTTTCCATAATAAATATAATTTTGTGCTTATAACTGAATTTAAAATATTTTCTTAAGCCAGATCCTTCGCTTCAATGAATTGTTCCTTTTTTTCTGATACTCGATGTCAGCGAAGATGAGTAATCGTTCTTCACTTAATTCATATTTGATTCCGATTTCAAAAAATGGTATATTCCTCCATTTTTCCAAAAATTAAACTACTGATGCATTCTCTTTTTAAAATTACGCAAATGTATTTTTTTTAAAAGCGACTTATGGTTTCAAAATTTTTGAATGTGTATTTCCCTCTTTATTATGAGAGAATAAACTCATAAAATGATAAGTAAATGTAGGAATAATAAAATAAAATCTATTAAACTAAGAAATTCATTAATTTTCTTGGTTAAGAAAATTAATCTTGAGATTCACTTTAATTAATTTTATTATGGGCTAGTGTAATATAAATTTATATACAAATATACAATATTTTCAATCTCCATTTCTATTAAGCTGATTTCAAAATGAGGTTTCAGGTCAATTGATTTACTCATCTATATAAATAAAAATGAATGTTTGTATGTGTGTCTTTTATGCCCTGCCACATCGCTCATCCGATTCCGATAAAATTTCGACAACTTATTGCTTCCACTTACGCGAAGGTTATAGGCATAATAAAATCATCTAAAGTATGAAAAATATATTCAGTTCTATTTACCACATCTATTAACATTAAATTAACCACCAAATAAGTTGCCAAGGAGACACAGCAGATTCAGTAATGATGCTAAATTAGAGCTAGATGTTAGTATTTCGTAGCTGTTGTGCGTGAATGTAATGTAAGTCTTTCTCTGAGGTAATAGTTTTATTAGAGATTGTGCGAGAAAGTTTTAGAGGAATCAATCCGATAGGTTAGAATTTTTAACTAAACATGAAAGAAAAAAACAGCGTTTTTTGCAATAACTTTCGAAAATATTATAGTAAAAGTAATTTTGCTCCATCTTAGTTTTCAAAAAATGACATTTCAATTTTATTAAAGAATTCATGGCAAAAATATATTTTCTATGTTTAATCAATTTTAAAAGAAAATACTTTAATCACAATTTCTAACATTAAACTTGAGAATTCTGAACGAATATTAAAAAAATCACGAGATACAATAAATATTTTCTTCCATTAGCATTCTAAAAGAACACCAAGCTTTACAATTCTAAGAGAATAAGCAAATTTAATACATAAAAATGAATTGTTTGTAGATTAGAATTTCAATGAATGTGTTCATTTCTGATACGAAAATAAATAATCTTCACTAAACAAGGCAGTCATTCAAAATTTCAAACTATATATATATATATATATATATATATATATATATATATATATATATATATATATATATATATGAAAAATAGATTAATGCATGCTTGACATGAAGTAGTCACTTAATTTTTTAATATATAAAGGTTCTCTGGAGATTTCAATCTTTTTTATGTGTTGTATAAATAGTTGCTTTGCTTAAAGAAAGTGTTTTTATAATAATTTTTTCCTAAGATTCCAAATCCTTTTTTAATATCATTGAGACTTAAAATGGCATATGTAACGAAACAAGGATTGGAAGTATAGAATTTCAGCATCCCAATAATAATAATAGTAATTAAAGAAAGTTATTTTGGAAACTAAAAGCCTCTTCTAGACTTAACACTACAATGCACCTCCATTCTAGAGTTCAGGTGGTCCGTTTCCGGTTTGGGATCGAAGTAGTTGGACTTGATTAAAAGAAAGTTATACAGCAATCAATAGGATGCATACAGACAAATGACCAAATGCATATACATACGATATAAGAAAAAATTATCAAAACTAGCATGAGAAATTTCTTAAGTCTCCTCTAGAAGTCTACTTCTATCAAATTCACAAGTATTGATTGCCATATTCTCTTCTTGCAAGAGTTTGATGTCAAATTGATTATCTTCCCTATAAGCCATAGTACCTATATTCACCACCATCTCCCATTTGAAGAGAGCAAAACGACTTCTCACTCGTGTCATGTTAATTTTAATGCAAGACATATTCTACTTGAATATAATTATTATAATTTTCATTATTATAATTATTTTCATTCATTGCCACTGCATTAACAAGACTTGATCTAAGAGATGCACCGGCTAAACATTTTTTTGTAATCTATTTATCTTTATAATTCCATTTAATTCATTTTACATCCGTTTTCATCACTTTTTTATCATTGTTCTTGCTTTTTACGTTTTCTGTTTAATCCTCATTTTGCTGATAATTTTTGAAGTTTTAAAATTTTTGCCATTATTTTTGGGATTAAATTTTTATATATGACATTTTGTATTTCTCTGTTCCTTCATTTTTGAATTTTAGAAACATGTTTATCATCTGTTCATAGATTTTGAACATTTTGGGCATAGTATCGCTAGATATGGTTTGTCTGTTAATAAATACCACAAAACGACCACAACTTAATTATTGTTTATTGATATAAGGACATTTTGAACCAGAAGCATAGATATAAAATTATTATAAATAATAGAAAACTGTGAAAGGAAGAGGGAAAGATTATTAATTTTAGCTTTGCAAAAACAATTTATTCCAATAAAAATAACTAATTTTTAAAAATTAGTCTATAGCAAATGAGTTTGTTATTTCTTGGAAGTTATTTTAAACATATAAATTTGTGATATACATTAAATGGTGATACTTTAAAAATTATTCCAATCATACATCAGAAAAAATGGTGATTAAATGATGAAGTCTCCAAAACATTGACTTAAAAATTTAAATATATATTATTTAATTATATTATACGAACTGAGAAAAACATTAACATAATATTATAAAATTCTAATTTTGAAAAAATATTCTAAATTATGTTATTTATGAACAAAATAATTTATTTAGAAGTTGTCTTTCCCAAAAGATGCATCGCTTTATTCCTTTCATATACATACACATGATTCTATTTTGTATTATATTTGAATGTTTGCATTTAATTCATTTTCTTTTTCACTGGGTTCGTTTTTATTATCAGCAAACGTAACTTCATTATTAATTAAAAATAACTACGATTGCAAATTTTCTCCCTTATTTGTCGAATTATTTTGCATAAAATTCAGAATCTTGTTCATTGTAATATAAATTTCTTCAATTAGGTACCAATGGTTTGTATTCCTTTCTTAATTTGATTTTTTCCTATTTAATAAACAATTATTTCTAAAAATTTATTTTTTACTGAACACAAAAAACAGATTATACATTTAAAATATTACCTTCTTTTCTATAATACAAATTTTTCTAATCTTTTTATTGGTAAACGTATGATTATTTTATATTTAACTTTCTTCGTGTTTCAGCGGATTTGTTTACAATTTCGGGAAGCGAAGCATCTTTTTAATTAAAAACAGGTCATAGCAACGAAGTAGATTTTCGTCATTTAGCTGTTAAAGTTTTGATAAAATCCTCCTTTGAACCGGAATTGAAGATTCATGTACATTGTGTTATTTCAAAGCGGACTTGCTTGCATGCATTGCTATGGTGTTGAGATAAATTAATCATTAATTTAGGATGGATTAAACAAGGATTTAATAAACCCTCAACGAAGGCTGAAGAAACTGGCTCCACTTGTTTCTTTATTTACTTATACATTTAGCAAAAGATTATTAGAATGAAAAGCCAAACGTAAGTTAGATAATAAATTTTCTTGAAAAATGTTGTTTACTTCAAATAAATTGCAATAGATGGTTCTTCCAATAAACTGTCATGTACTCTTTAACATGAGCCTGTTTAAATCTCTTCATCAGAAATTTGGGATATTTAAGTTTAAATGATTTTTGTACCTTAGATTTATACAAATGGTGTGTATTATTTTAATTAAATAGAGTACACGCTATCATAACGAGTTTTTCTCCTTTACGATTTTGATTTTCATATGAAGATGATTCCACATTCTTTCATTGCTATTATGGCTGTTTTAGTTCCTTATATGAAAGAAAGCATATTATTTTTACTTCCATATAGCTTTAATCAAGGCAGGGCTTTTACATAATTAATTATGTTATAAAGATGAATTTTTGAAAATTTAAGACGGTTTTGATTTAATATTCTTGTTGTTTTAACGCTATTTATAATTTTATAAAAGTGTAATTTTATAATTTTTTCAAATCTATTTTTAGGGAAAAATTTACATATTTTTATTTACATATGTTTTAATGCTAGTCTGCACCTTTAGATGATGATAAAGGTTAAATTTTCTCAATTTCTCACCTATGATGGGATACTGAAAATAAAGCTTTATAAATCACTCTCTAATTCATATTTTTGTTTAATTCTGGCTTCTAGCTCAGTAATTTCTCAATAGATTTTTCAGTTCTTAAACTAGAGAATAAGTAATCTATTTATTTGGATATATTTTAAGATGTTTTAGTGCTTCGCTATGTGAAAAAAAAAGAAAAATTTCTATTTTCATTTTCTAAAAAAGAAAAATTTCTAAATTTCAATATTTAACAAAAAATAGATAGAAATAAAGTTTCATTTTTAGTCCAAGAGCTAGATAATACATTTTTTAAGCTATCTGCAATTTTTTAAGCGAATCATTTGATAAATCCCTAAACTAAGAGATTTGTATTTTATACCTATTTCTAACGAAAATGAAAAATTCTTTTTTCCGATTTTAGACAGAAAAACATTTTTAATTTTACTGGTATATTTTTGTTTCATAGATGTTTTATTTTATTTTTTATGCAAATATTCAAAATGTGATTAGTTTTGAAAGTTTCTAAAAAGGTTCACACAGATCATAATGACATATTAAAGTCGTTTGACTTTCCATTATATGAAATCAATATCTATTCATGTTTATTTTAGTTTATATGCATATTGCATTCAAATGCATTTTATCAAAAATAAATCTAATTTAGAAAATAATTTGTTTGACACTGAAATATTTGATAATATAATATAATTCATTATAAAACTACTGATATGACTAATATATTAAAACATCTAAAGTTTTTCAAATTTCTTTCCAATTAGTATTTCAAAGATGAAGACATTAAATCCCAGACAATATTGTTTCAAGATGAATTTGGCCACGATAGAAGAGCTGGCTCAAGTACTTTATAAAATTTTAAATACTTAACCAGGTAACTGCTTTTGACTAGTTCACTCGTCTTGAAAAGAGACGACTATGCTACTCAAAAGCAGTAAACTAGTGATACAGCAGTATACTACAAGTATATGACTAGTATACTATCAAAAGCAGTATACTAGTCATCATGCTCGAGTATACGAGTATATTTTGCGTTATGTTGATTTTATTCGTCAAGAGTAATAAGTAATGACAATTTGCAGTTTAAGTTACAATTTCAGAGAAATCTCGTACATATTCCTTTTCAAATGTTTAAAATATTTTGAGGCCAAATCGAAATTAAAGAACCAATTTAAAAATTACAAATAATTATTATAAAAAAACGTTTATGATATGAATTATTTTTCTTAAGTGTGTCATTCTGATATATTAGTTACCCATTTTTTTAAATTTCTTTTCGTTCATATGCAAGACATATATGTTAGTTTAAATAAATAAATAAATGTGATAATTGAAATTTTAAAAAAATTATTTCCCACCAATATAATTTGGATATTATTCCTACTCTGCGACAGACGAATTTACTTGTCATCGCTGAACTGTTGCGAAGCAGTTTAGATAAGCACTTTCCAAAGAGGTCGAAATAATTAACTATCTAAAATTTACATTTTAAGAATTCGAATTTTTACTTCCAATATCATTGTTTCTATTTTGGAGCTTTTAAGAATTTATATATAAGTTGTATAACTGTAAAAACTTAATAACCTTGTTAATATATGGTTATTTTTAAACACGAATAATTTACAAGATATATTTTAAGATTTTTGAAATATTTAAGCTATGGGGCGTTATTAAAATGTATAATCTGTATAACATTTAGGGCTCAACGAATTCATTTCGAAGATGTATAATTGTAAACAACTTATGTGTTGTGATAATGACTGTATGATGTACTGACTTTCTGGCATCGGGTTAGCATGTCTTTCCTCTGATCTGAAGGTCCTAGGTCTTAGAACTGGTTCGGGCATGAGTGTTCTTCTTTATGCATTCTATCTGCGAGGTTTGTGAATGTGTCATCCTGTAAAAATAGGTTGTGCAAGTGAATGTGAAGCATGAAGTGATTAAGTCGTACTCTATGGCCCAAACTAGTTCTACTGAAAAGCCTACTCGTATTTAAACGCTGACAAACTGTCAGTGGTTTTGTAATTTGCCATTAGTGACAACAACTGTTTACTGTATGAATATTTTCAAGCAATGGGATATGTTTTAAGATTTCTGAAGTATTTCTTTAAGTTATGGAACATTATTAAATATCTCGAAAATGATTCTTAATTTTTTTTATTCAACAGCACTTAGTTAGTAGGAATTTTCGCTGTGAGTTAATTAGCTATAAGAGAATCTATAAATACCATTTTAAAATTAAGCATTTTTCAGGAAAATTTTCTTTAATATTTTCTAATTAAAGTAATCTTATCAAATAATGGAAAAACTTTACGTGTCATGAGAAATATTGTAAGTGTTGCCTAAGTGATAAAAACTAATTAAATCTTTAAGGCTCATTAGTTAATTAAATCTCAAAGGAGAAAGTAGCGATACTTATAACGCGTTCACTGAAGGTAATTTTAAAGGCATTGTTTCTTTGGGGAAATTATATGATAGTATGAAATGAATCGACAATTTTATTTGTATATATTGGATTAATAACATCATTTTAATGATTCAAGTACAAATTATCAAACAATTCTGTCAAATCTCCAATATATATCTTATATATCATTTATTAGAAAAATTACGTTATTCTTCCAAACTTATTAATTCTGTGAGGAAAAGGAAAAAAAAAATGTCTTTATCAGCTGAAAACAGTTTATTATATAAAATTATTTCTTCTAGTAGCCTCTATAGCATGCATCTTAGTTTTTAATCAAACAATGGATTGAATGAAAACTTATTTTGCTTGTTGTAAACTTTCAGTGAAGCATTATTATTTTTTTGTATAACTTAATCCTAAAGGTTTAGCTCCATTCTCGACAAAGAAAGTCCTTTTTTAGTTCTAAAGGGCTAAAAATTTGCTTTTCATGGTGTCATTTAGGCATTAATTTCATTTACTAACCAATTTATATCTTGACGAAGATTATATCGTTTCATGTTTATATATACATGATATAAAGAAATTCCATGTTTTCTTGTATTCTGTTTATTTTTTATTTCACTAACAATATTTAAAAAAAAATTCCTTTAATATAATCAAAATGTTATATTAACCTTCCAGAGGGCTCGGCCGTCATACCAACATGAAAGATCGCGCCTATTTCCCACATACGCTATAGTAAAATGTAAATTTTCAAAAGCTGAACTTCTAAAATTATATTGTAAATAGCTTAGGATTAATAACTACAGTTACTTGAAACATTTTTTATTTAAAAAGAAGCAAAAACAATATAAACATAGATTGCAATAACAATATAAAATGACCACAGGTTGAAGTGATTTAAAAAGAATTTAAATGAAATTGCCGATATTTTGATGGAACAATTTGCATATAAAATATAGAAGTGCAAACTGCTGTGGAAATCTAACTTAAGCACGTTTCTCAGAAAAGGGTGATAAAATTCATCAGCGTACCCCATTTGGAAAGTTTATTAACTTTAATGGTAATCACAATGTTTATTATCGACTCTGCCTAAGTTAGCAATTAGAAAACAAATTGTGGTTGTTAAATTCAAAGAAAATATTTGATATCCAAAGGTAAGACGTAAGGTAACATTTCAAACTTCTAATTCGTGAAATAATTACGAATCTGTTTTTACAAAATTTGTAACTAGTAACTATTCAAAAAAATCATTCTGAAAAATCAAAACAATCCAAAAAAGCAGAGTTCCTCCAGCTCAGATTCAGAGTCGGTTTTAAACAGTGCCCCTGAATCGTCAAACATTCATAGACGTTTAGATAAAATCGACTTTCATAAACCTCTATCACTAAGGCTTTCAAAAGGAGGCATGTCACAAACTGATCTGCCAAGAAATCTCAAGAAATATGCATTAAAAAACTCAATCGGCTTAGGACTAACTAGTAAGAATTTTTTTCAACAGGACTTACCATCCATTTTTGGCAATAAACCTAAAAGCCCTGAACTCATTTTTCTTCATCTGTTGAGGAAGAGGTTGATTTTAAAATGAGTTTTGGTACTACAACAACATCTCATTGCACTGCTTTTAGTTCTCTTTCCAAAGTTAAGAGTTACCTCCCTTTTTTAGAACTGTCGGGGCATTCGATCGAAACTCAGTAACATTAAACATCTCATCAACAAATTCAGTCCTATTTGATGAGGAGGACAAGAGACTCTCTTGTCGTCTTATTTTTCTCTAAAATTTGTGGCTATAACTGTACTCAGAGAGATATTACCCCCAGCACCCACCCATCAGTTGATGTCTGCATTTTCACTTCTAATCTCTATCCGAGTACACCTCTTTGTAGGCCATGGATATGCAGGTTCGTTCTCGAATTTTGGTTGTGGTCTGTTCATTTACTTGCCACCTCAAAGGACTATTAGTCAAGGTGGTCTTGACAATTTAGTTGACCAGCTTATATTACCTTTTATCTTGTTGGAGGATTTTAAAGGACTTAGCACTTTGAGGGGTTCGGGAGTTACATATATTCGTGGGTGGCAAATTGAACAATTTATTTCGAAAATATGTCTCTATATACACTAAATAATGAAGAAAAAAACGTACTTCCAAGAAACCACATGTAGCTTCAATTGTATTGATCTGTACTCCAGATCTTCTATCATCACTGAATTTTGCGGTTGGAAATAATTTCTATGACAGTGATCCTTTTCCCTTGAGAGTTTCTCACTCTGATAAAGATGGAGAGAATAAATATTCATCACGGCTCTATTCCAGCGTGAAGACTGGGATAAGTTCATACAATTAGCAAATATCACCGGTTCTATGATCAATGAGACAGACATTACAAAGTGATGCAAAATGCAATCAACTATTTAATTAACTCTGCAGATCAGAGCATTCCTAAGAGTTACCCACGGTTAAAGATATATCACAGATCGTGGTGGAATGCAGCGTATTGTGATAATCGTAAAAGAGAAAATATACACTGGTGTATTTTCAAGAGATATCCAACCACAGAAAACCTTTTCGCTTTTAAACTAGCCAAAGTCTTTGCACGCCGCATTCGTCGTCAAAGTGAGAGAATCTTGGATAACATTGGTTTTATCTATTACTTCTTAAACATAAAGTAAACTTCTATGGAAGAAAGTGCCGCTGATGGCATTTACAAAGAATTCTGAATTCTTGTATTCAACACAGGAAATAAGAAAATATCTCGCCATTAGATGGGGCCAATACTTTAGGTCATATCTTTGCACAAGCTACTTCTACAGATCCATCGTAAAGTTTATCTTTGGACATTTTTGCACAAAATGTTTTTCCTGTAACACCGAGTTTAGGCTGAATGATTTGAAAAATGCTTTACTAAAGACACCCGATATCAGCCCCGGTCTAGATGGAATCATATACAGCATGCTTCGTCACTTAAATGCTGCATCGCTCTCCAACCTGTTATGTTTATTTAATAGAATAAGGATTAAGGATAAATTTCCTACCCAGAGGCAAGAATCTTTGATGATTCCAATATTAAAACCTGCAAGGATCCATCTAATCTTCTTTCTGATCGATCTATTGTTCTGACGAGTTGTTTATGAAAAACGCTCGAACACATGATGGATTCTCGCTTGGTCTACGAATTGGAGAAACAAGATTACATACCTCAGTTGAAGAGTGGTTCCGTAGAAGAATATCAACTTCTGATAACATAATTCTACAGGAAGCCGAAATTCGCAATACTTTCGTTTCTCGTAATCACCTTGTTTCCATTTTCTTTGACTTGGAGAAGGCTTATGATAATGCATAACGTTATGACATTCTTTACATGCTTTTCAATCTTGATTTTAGAGGCCATATACCTAATTTTTAAAGAACTTTTTATCTTTTTGAACATTTTGTGTTCGTTTGGGAAATCGTTATTCTGATTATTTCAACCAAGTTGAGGGTGTTCCTCAAGGAAGCGTCCTTAGCGTAAAACTTTTTATTCCTCATCTGAACCAAATACTACATCATTTCCCATCATATGTTCGTGGAACCATATACGTTGATGATTTACAAATATCCTGCCAAGAATCTGATACGAACTTTATTTAGCAATAGTTGCAAAACGCAGTAAATATTCTTGTAACGTGGTGAATGGACATTCCTTTTCTCTTGAAGAAAGTCATTGTGAGCACTTCTACAGAAACTAAATTTGCATCCAGATCCAATTATCGATATTAAAAACATTGCCATTCCAATAGTGAATGATATGAAAGTTTTAAGGATAATTTTTGAAATAATATTAAGCTTCCTTCTGCATACATTATACATTCGGAAGAAATGTGAGAAATCTTTGAACATCCTCATGATGTTATTTTATACATCTTGGTGAGCCGATCGCACCACCCTACTTCATGTGTATACTGCAATAATTGTATCTCGCATAGATTATAGATGCATGGTGTATGTTCTGCTGTTTTACCCGGGCTAGACACCATGCATCATTCGGCTCTGAGGATATGCTATGGAGCTTTCCGAACCCATGCAATCGAAAGTCTTTCTGCAATTTGTAATCAACTGCCTCTGGATTTGCTCCGAAAGAAACTTTTAGCACAGCACTATTTTCGTTCATTTCGTACCCCAACATCCTATTTGCCAAAGTTCTATTCCATCATCTCTTCATCGACTCTACAATAATCCACCCTCTCAGTTGTTACTTTCAGTTTGAGAGTTTAAAACAACATTCTTGAATGTGGGTTGGATGACAGGACTCTTCTAATTAATGATCATTAAAATTTCCAACTTGGGATCTGCCTCAATTTACATTCCTTAACCCTTTTTATTTGATAAATCTACAATGCCTCCAGTTGTTTTCAAACAAATGTTTTATTCTCTTCGCCATCAGTATGGGTTTTACATCCCAGTTTACACTGATATCTCAAAATCAGACCTGTTTGTTGACTGTGGAGTAGTAATTGGATCTGATATCCACAATTGTCGCCTGGAGAACCCTTGCTCTGTATTTACTGCTGAGCTAACTGCTTTCCTCTGTGCTCTTCAGAAAATACCACTCTCCACTCGCCGCAAGTTTTGTGTTTATAGCGACAGCATGAGTTTGTTGCAAATGCTGTCGGATACATCCAATTGTTCATGAAATATTCATCCTTTCGAACACTATCCAGAATCAATATTTCTTTATTGTCCAGAATTGCTGCGCAGAATTTAAAAAAAACAGAATTTGATTGAATATTTTGAAATTAAATTTTAAGAGATAGAAAACATTGAGTGAAATCTGTTTTTCCTCATACTTCCTCCTCCAACTTCCAGGGGACACCTTTTAATTGAGGACGAGATGCTTCCAGCATCATGGTTGGACTCGCCAACTAGATGGGTATTCTAAGGGTGGGGGATATGAATCCTCTAATAGATGGCGTGACGTACTTCCTACTGGTAGGGTTGTACCATGGTCGGCGATGTCCCTTAAGACTCAAATACAGTTCCCGTCAGTGCTGGTGCAATTGCTGTCTAGTCAATCAGTATTTATTTTCTTCGGGCGGGGGGGGGGGAGAGTTAACAATATGACTTCCCTCATGCTTTCAAAAGAAACATTTTTAATTCATATAACTTTTATTTTCAACATTAAAATAAATATTATTTTTCAAAATTAAACAAAAAGTCGTTGGTTATGTAAGAATCTATAGAGCATCTTCTATATAAATAAAAATGAATGTTTGTCTGTATGTCTCTTATGCCTTCCTAAGCCGTTCATCCGATTGCGATGAAACTTGGTCAGTTTATTGCTTACATCCACGAGATGGTTATAGGCATAGTAGAATTATCTATAATAAAAAAATAAAATTCGTATCTATTTACCAAGAATAAATCTCCAAATAGCTCGTGGAGGAGACACAATAGAATTCAGTAGAAAAGCTAAAACCAAATTAAACATTAATATTGTATAGATATTGAGTACAAATGTCATGCAAGTCATTCTCAGAGGTAACAACTTTATTACAGATTATGCGAGAAAAGTTTGAGGAGGCCAATCCCGGGGATTATAAATTTTAATTACTTTTTGGCGTTTTTTGCAGTAACATCCAAAAATAGTATAATACAAACAATTTTACACAATCTTAATTTTCAAAATATTATCTTTTCAACTATATTAACGATTTTATGATATAAATATATTTTCTATGTTTCATGAATTTTGAAAGAAAATATTTCAATACATTTTCTAAAATTAAACTTTAGAATTCCGAACGAATATTAAACGAATCACAAGATACAATAAATAGTTTCTTTCACTACCATTTTGAAAGAACATCAGCTTTACAATTCTAAAAGAATACAAAAATCTAATACATAAAAAAAGATATAATTTGAATTTTATGTACTGCCGTACCGTTCATTCTATTTCAATAAAACATTGCCAAATTATTAATTGATTGCACTTAATAATATAATTTTGAGCGGCAGCAAATCGTCGGGCAACAGCTAGGTCAAAAATAAATATTCAGATTATGGAATTATACCTATTTTTCAGATATTCTTATTTATTAATCACATTCCTCTAATGAGAAGGAAATATTAATTCGATATTTTATTTCATGTTCAGAAAAGTACCATTATAAGAAGAAATGGTATTTTCCAATTATATTGGCTCAAGATTTCGCTAGTGTGAGCCAAACACGAGTCAAATAGACAAGCGAAGAGAATGGGAAAACAAATGTTGCTAATGTGAACAAAATGCCCTGTGAAAATGTGCTTGAACGTGAAATTGGGCGTAATTTTGCATTTTTTGGCGATTTTTTCGTTTCACCCGTATAACGATAAAGTACAGAAAAAATTAATGGCATTCTGAATTTAATCTTACTGGTTGCCGTAATATCATATAATCAAGTTAATTTAATTTCAATAAAAACCATTCTAAGTTGCAATTTTTCATGGATACTGATTTATATAATTCACCGAAAATAGAGATATATTCAATGTTTAATTCCATTGGATTAACATATATGATCAAAAATATTTTTTTTAAATACTAACAATATAAACGTACTTATTGAAGTACAAAGATTTTTTTTAACCTTTGGTTTTAGAAGAAACGATAAAATCTGGAATCTAAATTGATACACACATTTCATTGTTTATCAGATTTAAATTTGTCTAATTCAATACATTATTTAAATTTCATGAATTAGATAGAAATATTGATATTTTTCGAACATGGCAATTATCTGGATTCTTTGACAAAAACTCTTACATGAATTTGAAAAACCACTTTAAGTATAATTATGTTAATTATGCGATAAAAGTAAGTAATCATAAAAACGCTTCCTTAAAAACTAAATAAAGTCTTCTAAAATAATTATTAAATCTGAATTTTCAAATACTTTATTATACATCAATTATTTTATAAAAGAAATTATATGAACTTAATAAATAATTTACTGGACATCTGCAAGGATTATTGATAGTTAGACAAAATATATAAAAAATATGTATGAGAATTCTTTGATAAAAACAATTACGCTATTTAAGGCTCTTGAAAGAAAACTGAATAAATTCTAAAATAAGAATAAATGCAGGAATTGTGTGTTTATTATAGCATTGCGTAACTGACTTCAATTTATATTCCTAAAATAACACTATTCCTTTTGAAACGTATGCACGGAAAAATAAAAACAAGCAAAAAAATATTATTGGACTGGAAAAACAGAGCAAACTTCGATGTATGAATTGTGGAACTATTTTTTCCCTCAAATGTTTCTGCACGTGAATACGGAGAAAAAATACTCCTGTAACTTCAACTGCCTTCAACGATGAACTTATTCCATACTCCGGAGTAATCGAAGAACATGCAAACGAAAAAGGAAAAGATTGTTCCGAAGTTACTTCTGACATCTGAAGAATCGGGTTTTCTCACTTTTATCGCCGTTCCTTTTTTTAGGGCTTTTTATGCGAGCAAAGCTTCAAAACGATATTCTGTGGTTTGGAAATATAAGTGGAAAAAAGTGAAAAAGAAAACATTTCTTGTGTCCATAAATTCTCTCATGCTAAAGATGTTACTTTACCAATTGTAACAGTATGCATCCATATTAAAGTAATTATGCACTGATCAATAAAAGACTATAAAGATGTGTTGCATTGTATAGAATTTGTGTCTTGTCCCTAGAATGATCCCCGGGGGGCTACTCATAAATGTGGTTGAGATGCTTTCGGTATGGTGTTTGGATCTCGCTAACCCAATGGGTACGGTAAAGGTAGGGGATCTGGATTCTTCCATCAATAACGGGACGTATTACCAATGGGTAGGTTGTATTGGGGCCGGTGATGGCCCTTAGGACTCATCCACAGTTCCGGGCAGTACTGCTATTGCTGCTGTCCGGTCATTCAGTATTTATTTCCAATTGCCTTCGGACAGGATTAAGAGGCAGTAATATGGCTTATCTTAAGTATTTCTTATTTATGCCATGTTAAAATATTGCCCATTATTTGAATTCATTTTATGGATGAGTTCACATAATTTTTGGCAGATTGGTTGCCAAAAAGAAAAAAAATGAAATGTTAACCTCGGTTTATTTTACTACTGGAGGCATAGCTTCGAAAGAGGCTACAATAAAACAATTTCGGTTCTCATCACGATCTAAGAGCAAAGTGGCAGAAATTTTCCTCTTCAGTGGTTTTACTAAGTTATTCTGATAGGGCTTTCTTTTCCCGTGTAGACGTAGGAAAGGGAATCTTAGACATTTAAAAAAATGTTGCAAACACGAGGGATTTTCATCAATTAACTTGGAACGGGGAAAAATGCTATTCAACAGTTTTCACGAGGGCCTTTGAAAAATAACTAAGTTAAAAATGGGCATTGGAACATGGAATAGAAGTACATTTTAAAATAAAAAATATGGGATAAATTAAGATAAAAATTACCAAATTAATCCAGATTTAAATTAGATTTTAATAGATCATGCAAAGGCGCGTGTTGTAATTCCTTATGCTTGCGATAAGCAGTTCAAAAATGAGCAATGATAAATGTTCAGTTCAATGATTACCAAGAATTGGAGTTTTTAGAGATCTTCAATTAATATACTGCTCACTTTACTTCTGTATAGTAAATACTGAGGTAAAGAAACCTGCTTCTTTAACATTTATAGAAAACGTAATGCAAAGATAAGCCTGTTTATATAAATCATCTCAAAAACTCGTAATGAAAAAGTGTACACCATTCCGTTCTCAAAGATTCATAGTACACATATATGATTAACTGCATATGATAGGATTAATATATACTACATATGATATGATTAAAATATACTACACATGATATGATTAACACATACTGCATATGACATGATTAACATATACTACATATGACGTGATCAGCACGACGCTACATATATGATTAACCGCATGACACTACATATGACATGATTAACATGATATTTCATATTTAATTAAGTGCGTGACACTACAAATTACATGATTTGTATGATATTATGTATATGATTAAGTGCATGACATTGCACATGACAAGATTAAGTTTCAAAGCAGAAGAAACTACTAGAGATGTGAGAATATTCAGCAGAATTTATAACTTAATGATATGGATCTTATCAATAAAAAGTACAGAAGCCAAATTATAATAGAATAAGTATGCTAAACTATTTTTAATTTAAGAATACTTATTTTCAACAATAACTTATGGGTTGTGAGATAAATATTCAATAATGATTAAAATTAAAATCTACGTTTTATGCCTTGTTTACTTAAATAAAAAAGACGAAACATTTAATATTCCTTATAAACAATTTATAATATCGTAATACGATTACATGATTTTCTAAATCAATATTATTCTCAGAGAATTCTTGTACTTACTTATTGCAAAGAAAAAGAACTTTGAAGTCTTATATGACAGTCAACTTGAAAAAAAAGATTTATGCAGTTTATTTATATATTAAAAAGTGAATTTGAATTATTGTTATAGTTACTTTAATTATTTTCCTTAGTGTAAAAAAATAGCTAATTTGAATCAGATATCCAAAATTTTATTTTTGTCTAAAATAATGCTGTGATCATAATACATAATTCCAATACTTATTTTTACTTAAAGAATCAAATTTAAAATGAAAACATCTACTTAAAATATATCCAAAATGTCTGTTTCATATTTCATGAAAGTCTACTGTCTCTTAATTAATAACAATGCCATGTTTGAAACAGGACCTTCGGTACTTCCGTTTCCATGTTAATTAATGCAAACTGACAACAGGAAATCATTTAATGCATACAATTGCACTTCTCGAAACCCTGGGTTTAAAATAATAATGCTGTCTGGTTTTGAATGGATATGTTACTAAGTATATTTTATCTCATTATATTTCTGTACAAATATTTTAACAAATTTGGTGATAAATTTATGCTAGCTCGTTGTCTACTCATTTTCCGTGTCGCTCATTCATCTTGAAATGAGATTTTGGACAGCTGCATTTTCTGATTGCATGTTCAGAATTTATCTCTTACAATTAGCTGAAATATATTATTTATATCAGAAACTTTAGATTGATTGCCGATTCTGAATTTTTTTTTGATTGAATAGACCAATGAAGGTGTTTATTTTATATCATTTTGATGAAATATGAATTAATATTTTATTAATATTTAATATTGAATAAATATTTAATAATAATTAATAATGAATTAATATTTTAATATATGTGTCTCCCTTTACCAGAAATTACCTCTTCAACATGTCTTGGCATTGATTCAACTTATATTGCGAGCATTTTTTTGATTTACGTGATATCATATTTGTGTAATACTTCTTATCATTTGCTCAGTTTTCCTGCCATTCTTTATAGTTATATGTATAAATTTAAATAAAATGAAAATGATACAGATTAATCTGACACTTGACACTTTATGCTGGCTCCAAATGAAAAGAAATAATTCATTAACGGTAAATAAATATTAAGTTTTTTTGTAACTTTCTTACTGTGTAATTATGAGAGTTAATTCCTAATTAGAATTAAAAAAAAATATTCCATGTCATCATGCTTCGAAAAAGATAAAATAAAAAAAAAATTGTTCAAATATTTTCAAAAATATTACGTACAATGTAATATAATTTCTATATAAAATGAAAAAAAATTATTTTGCTTGAAATTTTTTTATTCTCTCAAAAGCTGCATGAATTAACAGTCTTTTTCGAAATATAATATTTGAAAATTTCAATTTCGAATGTAAGAAAACATAGTTTTAAATGAAATTAAGGGAATAATTGAGAAAAGAATAAATGCATTCATTTTGAAATAAAACTTTTCTACCCTTCAAAATAAAATACCTTTGCGTGTAGAAATAATACTTTTTAAAATTGAGAGGGATTAAAAAAGTTCGAACGTGGTAAATAAAAGTATATTTATCCTTGATAGTCCTTTATTTTCAAAATTGAATTGAATTTTAGAACGCTTTATTTTTATTCATTTTTAGGTAAAAAAAAAATATCTTTTCAAAGAAGGAGTTAAAAGTAACTATCCGTAGAACACTCATAAGCAGCATTTTAAAGAGAAATATACTGGTAAGCAGAAATGTAACGCTAATCTGTTTTCCTTATAAAGGAATATTCAAAAATAAAATTACTGCTTCAAATTATCTGTTTACATTTCCAAATTTAAAATGGATATTTGGGAAAAAAAATTCAAAATTCAAAGATTGAAGCATTTTTCCTCATTTAAAATAAAATAAATAAGACTTTTTTTTTTTTTTTTTGTGTGTGTGTGTGTGTGTGTATTCAAAACAAGATGAGAAATAAATGCATATTTATTACTGAAAATGCAAATATGTAATAATTAATAATATTATATAAAAAAGAAAACCAACATTTGAGACATTATAAAAATATTTAAAAGAATGCTAACAGCTATAACAATTAATTTGAAAGCTAAAATTCTTTATTTTGATTACTCATTACATTAAAAGTCCTTATAAAGACTTAAAAAAAAGGCTATTTTGAACAATTTCAAGTATTAAAAATAATGCTTATATGAGTAGAATTTAAAAATATATTTTTAAAAATAAGTTAAACTTGAAATTTTTTGAAAAACGGTGTTCAAGTTCTTATTTCAAAATCCCAACCGTTTTTATAATATAATTTTAATGCCTTTTAAATTAACGTCAAAGTATATTATTTTACGAATAGATTAATCTAAATGTTTCTATTAATTATTTAAAATATGTTTCTTTCTTTTAAGGATATTAAGAAAAATTCGTAAAAAAAATCTTATAATTTTTGAAGAATAGATCAACTTTTAATTTGAAATTCTTTTTTCTGGAAATGTATAAAGTAATATGTTTTTAAATAATTTATATTTTTATAAAAATTATTAATTTTAGTTTTTAAGACATTTTCTGAATATATTCAAATTTTATATTCACATTCAAATTTTGTAGGTTACCTTGCAAACAAGTAATTATATTTCCATAACAGGTTATTTTTTTATGTTTATATGTTTATAATTCTTTTTCAGTTGAAGTTTTCTACTTCAAATAAGTAAATAAAATATACTTATGCTATTTCACTTGTCAGTATGATATAACTAAAAAACTGAACAAGTATCAATAATATGAAATTTTCTGTTCTTTTAAGAATAGGATTACAAAACGCAATTCCATTTTGCAGAATCTAGTTTTTAAAATAAATTCCAAAGTTTAAGATGTAAACAAATAATTATATTTTCATGTTCAAATTTAATATTATGTGTTTTTCACATTTTTTCTAATGAATATATGAAGCTTGTAACGTTAAATATATGAACAAGTATTTAAAAGAAAATATGCAATTTTATACGGCAATTTCAGTTTCTCCAATTTTAAATGACAAAATTTTCCAATAAAAACTCAAAATTACAATTTCTTAAGGTAATATAAATACATATTTAATGGCAAAAAATATTAAAAGAGTATAATTCCATCTATTTATTTTTATTTATATGTTAATGTAAAATATATGTGTAAAATGATCTTGAATTTTTTTAATAATTATTTTTACTGCATTGCTAAATTATGTAAGTTTATTGAAATTTTGTTCTCAACATTAAAATATTTTTTTTTGAATTCTACATATTTATAAATTGCATTACATATTTAATTATGAACTTTTAAGATTATATGAGAAGGTATGGAATATTCAGTATATATATATATATATATATATATATATATATATGTTACAAAGAAATATCATCTTTTTACTTCTTTTAATATTTTTGGGGTTTATATTCAAGTAGGGTCACTATAAAAAGCAATATTAATTTTTATTTTAAGAAAAAAATATGGCATTTGGAATTTAATCTTATTGGTTGTCTCAGTACATGATTTAGTTAATTTAATTTCAATCTTTTTTTTTAATTTTAAAATAAATAAATAAATTTAATTGGTATAATTCACCGAAAGCAGGATCATGTTTATCGCTTTTTGGTTTCCAGATTATTCTTTAAAAAACTAGAAAATATCCCAAAATATTTACATTGAGCATATTTAAAAATAAAAGTTACATGCCATATGAATTTTTATGCATTTTTTGAAAAAGAAAAAGAACGTTTTCTATTAGTTACGTTTATAAGAAAAAATCATTGCTAAATGGATTTCAAGTTGTTTTATTAAAAATATGATAAATGTAAAATCGCTCAGAATCAGCAACAAAGTAAGCTAAGATTTTTAACATGTTAATATGGAATGACTGATAAGAAATTCAATGAATTCTTCGAAAAAAGTAATCATAGGAATTCGAGAAAATAACTGAGTATGGAAATTACATGAATACTTAGATAAAATCTCATTTTATTATTCTATAAAAAAAAGACATCGTTTCTTTCATCTTGGGTTTATGATTGCATTTCGATTAGCAACAAAATTTAAGTCCAATTAATGTCAATAAAAATCAATCTGGAATGACTAATAGAAAATTCCATGAGTTCTTTCTTAAAAACAATCATATGAGTTTGAGAAAACAATTGAAGGGCAATTACTTGAATACTTCTATAAAATCATTCAAATTTTTGAAATTCTATAATATTTTGTACATCGAATAAAATTGAAATCCCCAATCTATCTATCTATCTATCTGTCTATCTGTCTGTCTGTGTATATATATATATATATATATATATATATATAACTTCAAGAATAAAAGTCGATTCTAAAAGTTTGCACAGAATAAACATAAAAAAGTATTTTATGACCTGAAAGGCAGAACAAAGTTCTCTGTATCGACTGCGGAACTGAATATTTTTTAAATCAGCGTCTGAGTATAAGAAAAATATTTCTTTATCCGCGTTCAACGATAAACCCATTCAGAATTCTAGAGCAATCTAAGAATTCAGTGACGAGAAAAAGGAAAACGCTGTTCTGATGATACGACTGCCATTTGAATTTCTCCAGTTCTAGCTGTATCAGAGTTTAGGGTTTTTATTTTAATAAAACGATACTTAAAGAGAATATTAGTTTTTTGCATGTGATACGAAAAGAAATATTCATCACTGTTTTTCTCTACTTGAAATGTAATTTTACCTTGTATGGCGTTGCATTAATAAATTAGAAAGTATTCTTTGATTGTAAAAAGTATTTGAACATTTTTTACGAACATATTTGAATTCATCGTAAATTTTATTTTTCCTCTTGTTCCAATTATTTCTTATTAATATAAAGTTTAAAAAAAATCTGTACTTTGAATTTATTTTAGGTTTGTTTATTTTTATAGTGCATGACTTAAAAATGATACTGGTTAAATATGACATTCAGTATAAAAAGAAATATTCATCAATATTTTCCTTTTCTTTAAATGTTATTTTATGAAATGTAGCGCTGCATAAATATAATAAGAAATTATCCTTTGATCTGAAAAAGTGTTGGAATTTTGTTTTATTTCATCATATTTCAATGTATTGCCATTTTCACTTGGCCTTTTTTGTTTCTTATTAACATGACTTTCAAATATTATCTGTGATTGGAATTTATTTGAATATTTGTTTGTTTATCTAGTGCATGACTTAAAAATGAGAATGATCAAAAATGACATGTGATATAAAAAGAAATATTCATCACCTTATACATTATACTTTAATCGAAAAAATTGTATTTGAATCTTGTTTAGTTCAAACTCATTTGAATTCTTTGCAAGTTTGATTTTTTTTTCTGTAGCACCCGTGATTTCTTATTATTCCAGCCATCGAAATACTATCTGCAACTTGGACTTATTTTAATTTATTTGAAGTCAATTCAAAAGTTTTGAAAAAATGCTTTACTGCTAAAATTATTAGTGAAGTATAGAGTATACTATTTGCTCAGTCATCCTAATAGAATAGTTTTGAATATATTTTTTTCATTCGAATTGCTAGTTTATAATGAATGCAGTAAGTGAAAGAATTCAGTTAGTAAAGTTTAATGGATTTAAGGATACTTTACTACAGCATAATGAGCGCAAAAGTTTTGAAGTTAGTAAGCAGAAATAAAGTAATCTATATGCTGTCTGAACCAACTGTAATGAATAAAATATATTCTGTACCATGCTCATTTGGTTAACGTTTGTATAATATCATCCCTGTGAAGGAAAAACCGTTTCAATGTTAAATCCTAGGGATTATATTTGGTATGTCAAAAGATGACTCTTTTTAGATATCTGAGAATAACTTTCTAATAACTGCATAACTTTCCGCACTATCATTTAAGTTTGAACACAGTAAATGTGCTCAGCTATTTTTTTTAACTGAATGAAAATAATAATTTTAATGTTATAATATAATATACAACAATATATGTTGTTATTATTTCTAATGGCACTTGTCATTGACAAGCCTACTGATTGAAGAGTCATTGCGATTTAATCCGAATTTTTAGAGTCCATTGCTTTTTGTTTTTTTAGGTGCACCATTTAGTGCCAAGAGTATGATTTAGCCACTCAAGCGTCACAACCCTTTTTGTGGGGAGGACTTCATTCATATATTTCATTCATTCATCCACATATCGTAAATCAAACCAGGTTCAAATTACTATCACCTCTGAACCAGTACCCCGAATGATATTACTCTCGAAATGGAGATTTTTGTGATTACGGCAGATTATATGTGACCAGTCACCACCATGCAGAAATTCTTAGACCTGTGTGGTTCGAATGCGCAATCCAAGGAATGTGAATTCAATGCCCTACCAACCAGACTATCTCGACCTCATAATCAACGCATCAATATATCATAATAATGATAATAATAAGATTTATGGCGAGATAGTAAAACTGGAATTTAAAGGAGTCACTTTTCACCATTCAATTTAAACAGTATTCTTTGCACAGCTAAAAGAAACCCATAAAGCAAATAGAGTAAATTTCAGAAATAAATGATCTTTCAAAATTATTATTTCGAAAGCTCGAAACTAATATCGTTTCTTCTCTTTCGTCTTTTTTCATTTACTGCCATTTTTCACATTGAAAAGTGTCCGATTTCTATGAAAATAATTAAAACTGACAGCCTTTAGAGAACAGCCTGTTCTTCAGATTTTAAACATTTTATTCAGTTAAATGTCAATATGGAATGCATTTTTTAAAAAAGAAATTCACTTCGTTATTTAATAAGACTTAAAAATATGATTTTTATTGAAAAAATATGAACAAATTACTACTCGTAGAAATTAAAAAGTAAATATAGTAACAGATAAAAACAGAAAAAAAAAATCCTAATGTCTAAAAAAATCTTAATTTTAGTACTGGAAAAACGAGGTGGTTGAATCTCTGATGGATAAATTTGAATTTCATATCATTAAAATTAATCCATATCATTAAATCACAAAATGTCTATTAAAATGAAAAATTTGTATAAACGTTGAACAGAAAGTAGATTTATATCATTAAAAATTTAATCACTTGAGTTTTAAGATAATGCAAAAACTATTTTTTGAGGGTTATAAATTGGGAATATGGTCATAAATTTCCAAACGTAAATGAATACATGTACATTTAATAACATACCCATTACCCATTTAGTAATGGTTAGGCCTATTTTCGCATTTATTTAAACTTTGTTTCAATCTTATTTCTCAATTTTTTACATAATTATCGAAATCAAAAGAGTTTTTGCCGAATTCAATATAGAGCAGTTCGAATAATACTTTGCAGCTTCATTAATTATTAAAGCGTTGAATTAAATACAAATTAAGCGTTCAATCACGCTAAAAAAAGGTGCAATTCGCGAAGCTCTTCCATGATAAAATGCATTCTAAAGCTTTTCATTGGAAATACTATTCTCTAATAAATCGAGGAACTGTCCAAAAATATTATAAAAAAGTTTTACAAAATAACGGAGTTTTAATAATTAAATTAATTATAAATTAATATTATTAATTAGAAATAAAAATATGCAAGTCCCAATCTTGGAAAAGAAAGTCACTTTAAATTTTCAAGAAATTGCTCGAAAATACTAAAAGCTAGACTTCACAGGTTTTTTTTTAAATGAAATTTGTTTATCAAATAAAATATAATGTTAGTTCTGTGTTTCACAAAAGAGTAGTCTCATAATGATGAAAAATGAGATATTTGAGACAATTAAGCGCTTCAGTACGACCATTTTCGTGTTAATGCAAACTGACAACGGGAAAGCATTTAATGCATATAATCGCACTTCTCGAAACACTGGGCTTAAAATAATAATCCTACCTGGTTTCAAATGGATCTGTTGAAAAGGGTATTTAGACTCTTAATATTCAGGGCAAAATGCTTCAACAAGTTCGGTGATGAATTTAATCTGGCTCGCTGTCTCATCATTTTCCGAGTCGCTTATTTGTCTTGCAATGGGATTTCGTGCAGAGGCCTTTTCTGATTGCATGTTGAACATTTATCTCTTACAACTAAGATGGATGCACAATTTATATTACAAAATTTCGGGTTGTTTTAGATTGAGAAATTAAATCTATGAATATGCTAATGAAAGTGCTTGTTTCACGTCATATTTTGATACAATAACAAGTGATATTTTATATTTTATTATAATATTGTATTGGATATAAAGCATGCATATATATATACATATATATATATATATATATATATATATATATATATGAGTGGTAGTTGCATTCGTGCACACTGAATACAATGATAGCTTTTTTAATTTTTTAATTAATTTTTAATTTTTTACTTTTTAAATTTTAATCTTGTTCGAATACCAAAATAATTTTAGTTCCGTTTACGTAATAAGTTTCGATTCCGTAATTCGTAATTAGAATAGTTTTCTAAATTATTCTAATTCAGGGTTGCTTCATAAATAGGTATTGTTTCATTTAGCTTTTAGGTTTGTTTGATTTTTGTATATTAATTTAGAATTAAATTTCAATTTCGATTTCGATATAATTTGTTTCGTTCCCAAGAAAAATTTTTAGTTTCGTTTCCAGAAATAATTTAATTTTTGATGAATTTTGAAAATTTTTTAATTATTAAATGCTTTGTGGTTGATTACTTATTCGTGCCTTTGGCTGAAATTTAGCAGCATTTGTGCTTTTTCCTCCAATTGCAAAATTAAAAACTTAATTTAAAACTATGAAAAATCATTTTTAAGAATTAATTTTTTGGGATTATTTTTCTGGTTTTACTTTTTCCTGGTTTTTACGGGTTAGAGAGATATTCTTAATTATATTAAATTAATAAAGTTAAAATTAATGCAATTTATAATAACAAAATTACATTATTTCATTTATAAAAGCAATAATTAATTTCATTAAAATTTAAAAATGGAAATGCTGAAATATTAATTCTTTAGCTTAAAACTAAAATAGACTTTAAGATACTAAATCAATAGATGGCGCTCAGAACCTCCATTTATTATTTTTTTTCACAGTAAGCAAATCGGATAGCGTATAGCAGTGCTCCGCACCCGGTGTGCCGTGGCACACTGGTGTGTCATGAGCCAGATATAGGTGTGCCGAGGTCAAATACATTGTATTTGACATTTTACAATTTTTCATCATGTATTTAAGACACAATGACAATTTTTTTCATAATAATGTCTATTTTTCTTAATATACTATAGAATAATTATTATAACTAAATAATTGTTCAATGGTCCCCTGGTGAGAACAGTTGAAAACTGCATAGTGTGTTGTGTAAACACCAAGGCCCACCAAATTAATCATAGATAAAGGAAAATAACCGTTTTGCGCGTCGTTGAAGACTCATGCGCATGTGTTATTTGCATTTTCTCGTGGTACATCACGTTCACACGTATGACATTGTTGTCACTATTTTACAACACAAAGTTAAATAAACATGCTCCTACTACTAACGATAATTATTATTAGTTATCTTACTGAATTATGTATGGTTAACGTTCTTCGGATAAAAATTTTTAAGTTTTATACCCCTTCAAATATGGATAAATTTTTATGTCGGAAAGATTCGTCTTCACTTACAGATGATGAAGAACCTAGCCCAAATGTTACAAAAAACCTAAAGAAGGTAGTGAAAAGAAAGTACAACTAAGACTACATTAAATATGGATTCTCGTGGTGTGGTGATGAAATGGCACCAAGACCACAGTGGCGATCAGCTATCAAACGAGTCAATGGTACCCAGTAAATTAAAACGGCATCTATATTCAATCCATCCTAGCTGCGCCAACAAAGACAGACAATATTTTAAGAGGTGCTTAGAACAAAATTAAAAACAGAAGAAATTTATGAAATTGGCCGTAATAGTTTCTGAAAAAGCAGCAAAATTAATTGCAAGAATTTGCAAAATTAATTAACATGTTGCAAAATTAATTGCAAGTCAGAAGAAGCCACATATTGTCGTCGAAACACTTATTAAACCAGCATGCATGGAAATTGTTGGACTTATGCTTGGGCCCAATAAAGTTAAGGAAGTGAATAAAGTTTCGTTGTCTGCTGATACTGTTAAAAGACGTATTCACAATATGTCAAGCGATATTTTAGGAACACTGATTAAAAAACTGTTATCGGCTGAAAAATTTATCGGCAGATCGATGAAACAATTGATATTAAAAATAAAGCACAGCTGATAGCTATTGTACGTTTCGTTGACTAGAACATTATTTATTTTATTCCAGAGCGAACTACCGGTGAAGAAATTTTTCGAGTAACCGATGATTTCTTCAAAATATGTAATATTCAATGGAGCAACTGCATTGCTGTTTTCACGAATGGCGCTGCAGCAATGACGGGTAGTAAAAACGGTTTTGTCTCTTGTGTAAAACAAAAAAAAATCGATGTTACAATTTACACATTGCTGCATACATCGAGAAGTCTTTATTGTCAAGAATTTCCCGGAAGAACTTTTGAACACGATGAATTAACGCCTTAAAATCATAAACTTAATTAAATCAAGAGCCATAAATTTGCAAATCTATGGATTACTTTGTGCAGAAATGGGAGCCGAATATGAATCCTTATTATTTTATACAGAAATTCGTATTCTATCCCGAGTCTAAGTTTTGGCTAGATTGTTTGAGATTCGTCATGAGGTGCGTGAATTTATTTTAACACAGAATATGATCGAAATATACCAGTACCTCGATGATGATTACTGGATAGCCAAACTTGCATACATGGCTGATATATTCGAGCACTTGAATGAACTTAATAAAAAAAAATGCAAGTCCCAAAGGAGAATATATTTAGACAAATTACAAGGATTTATAAAAAAACTCGAACTTTGTCAGAAAGAGTTGCAAAAAGGATTTTTGGAGATGTACCAAAGGACCAATCATATTACAATTGAAAACAAACAATTAATTGTGGATCCGGCCCAACAACATTTAAGTAGGCTTCAGCAGAAATTTGATCAATATTTTTATTCCATTAATACGGAACAATACGATTGGATTCGAAATCCTTTTGCAACTAATGCAATAATTTCTACGGAAGCACTGCCTCTACAAATTCGAGAGGAATTTACAGATTTAAATAATGACATGACTTTAAAATTATACTTCTCCGAAGTTCCATTAGATGTTTTCTGGATTTACGTTAAAAAAGAATATCCTCACATTTCCTACAAAGCAATCTTAACATTACTTCCATTTTCGACGACATATTTATGTGAGCAGTTTTTCAACTCTCAACTCTCAAGTTTTTCAACTCTTGTATTAATTGAAAATGATAAGCGGTCATGCTTAAAAGATCTTGACCAAGAACTTCGGGTCGCGGTGTCAAATATTGAGCCGAATATAAAACTTATGTGTTCATTGAAACAAGCGCATGTATCACATTAATAATTATTACGATTGCGTAGAAATAAATATGTTATGGTTTTATGTACGTATACTTTTCAAATAAAAAACAAACATTTATTGTCAAATTTGTGTATCAATTAATACCTATGTACTTTAGCTTTTGGTGTGCCGCGGAATTCTAGAAAGAAATAAGGTGCGTCGTATGTGAGAAAAGGTTGCGGAGCACTGATCTTGAGCTCACTAGAGAATAGGGAGAAGAACCAATTTATTCACTGGTGCAACTCGCTAAACTCTAGATAGATGCTGAATATTAGTGACAAAAAATATTCACTCACAAACTAACTATCAAAGGCGATAGACAAACAGGGGCTATAGTCTAAGTATCAATTTCCCATGACATCAGGAAAATTCCAGTCGCTCTCAATTGCACACCGAATATTGCAAGGCGCATTTGTAAGACTTTGCAGAAACATGAAACTTTACTAATTTTCATAGATTGAGGTTTCAATACTAAGATTATCGATCAATTTTACAATCCTAAACATAACACCATTTATTCATAGGGAATTATTACGTTTTCTATGATATTTCATTTAAAATATAATGTAAAAGAAACTACAAATTGAATTTTTGTTTTTTTAAAGGTGCGTCCGTTTTACTAATTTTATTTTAGTATATTATTGCCAAATTTTTAAAAAGATTTGAGATTATTTTTGTGCACTGATTTTCTTTCCTTTTGTATTACTATGGGTTGAATTTATTTCTTAACATTCATTGTCTCCCTGATACTGATGAAAAAGAAGAACAAAATTTGGAACAATTAGGGGAATATTTTTTATTAAAGTTCAAACTCGCTTAAACTCCAAAACACTCTCAGACCTCTTGTTTTAATTAGTGATTTGGACTGGAAATTAAAAATTACGTTTTGTGGATTGTTTATTTTTTTAGTTTCTTGAAGACATTAAAGCTTATGTGATGTATATAAAATTTCAAATTGATACCCGATTAATTTAACCCAATTTCCAATTATAGGCACTATTATAACTACCTGTAATATAAAACCTCATCCAATTCGTATAATTGCTCAAATCAGTATTACTTAAGGACTAAATTAATCTTGAAATGGAATTCCCATCTGAATTGTTCATTCTCTTCTCTTCAGAAAATCAATCCTATTTAATGGTCCAAACCTATTATCTCAAACTAATTACTTCACTGAAATATGTGTTTAGGGATGAAATTCCAACTTAATTAATTCACTTAGAAAGGAATAGAATAATAAAAATTCTTCCCCAGTCTATCGAAAAGTTTTACTAAAAGTTTTAGAATTGTTGTCTGAAAATGAAACAAACCCAAAAAAATTAACTTAATAACATTTCACAATGAGCATATTCCCAAAGCTGAATATCTGTAAAATAATTCTCCATTAATCACTAAACCCAGGTTTATTATTAGACAATTTGGCTCAGATTGAATCAGTTGGGGCCAAGAACATTACATTTCAAATTTACTGTAAAATATTTTATAGAATAAAATTTGTATACTGTCCAATAAGATAAATATGTTGACCATTCTAATCCAGTCATTTATCCAATTTGTTTCGTCGCATTTGTGGCATATTTAATTTCAGGAGTTAAATAGACAATAAAATGTGATTTTCAAACTTCATCACCTATAATATTGCTTTAGTGCATCTTTATTAATATTTGAAGAAAACGATTAAGATTGTAACGACTTGATTACATTGCCTATAATATTTTAAATCTGAGATAGTGGTCTCCACAAAACATTCTAGCATACTCTCTAATAAACTTGTCATACAGGAGAACGCATTACGTGATATTAGCTTACAATAGTTATGAAATATTAACATTTGGCGTGAATTGACATTTTTACTGTATCGTTATCCATCCTTGGCGAGTTATTTGGCGGCAAATCCCCATAATTAGGATTACTATATTTTCTGTAATGACTATTACTATACTGATGGTTACTATATTTTATCTATCTACGTATACGAAATAGTAAAAAGAGTAATGTTATCGGAGACAAGAAATAGAGATTTTAATCTCGATAATATATTACAAATGAGTCACAACGCAGCAAATTATATTAATACACAAATAAGATATGGATATCTTCCACATTTTTTTGTGGTTCCACCCTTTTCTTTATCTTTTAACTTACTTCTTTTCAGGGCTACTAATTTTGTCGTCAGACTCTTGAAGAGATTGCCAAGAAATAGCAGCATACGGTTGGCAATAAGATCATTTGCAATTTTTGGACTTGTCTGGAGTGAAATTTAATTAATAGTATAAAAACAAGTTCCACAAACAGATGGTTAAAAGTATGAGAAAATATTCCCCAGCTGAAATTCTCATACTAAGTTAATCACTGTGAAAAAATTCTAAAAAACAACAAAAGTTATCTATTATACAGACTTGATGGGTGAATTCTCTGGATATCAGTATTTGAAAGTAGGTAGTGAAAATAAATTATATGAAATCCCATTAATGTTCAATTAAGAAAGAGACATGTGCAAGAATGATTGGAATATGATAGAAAATACAGTTCCTCATAAACATTAGGGTTAAATTTTGGATTCGCTGAATAATCTTTGTACATAAGATGAGTTAGATTTCCTTCAATAAAATTATTCTTTCCAAGCTTTTCAGAATTCGTGTATCAAGTTTCGTTTCATAAGGTTCATTAGTTTAAGTTTCAGGTGCTTCGCAAGAAGGAAATTATTTTTTTAGTATCCATATTCTATTAGAAATTTAAAATTCTTTATCTCAAGCAAGTACTACTTTCTCTGTTTCTTATCTCATAAATACATACTAAAGTCCCAAGCGTTCGTTACGCCATAAGTGTTGAATAAGAAATACATTCTTTTGCCACTACTGATTTTTTTTCCTTTATTGAACTTATTGCCATAAAAAGTCTTCACAAATCTTTAAAAAAACATTTCAATTAGGTTTTAACACACGTTATACCGTGGGTATGCACCCTATGATTTTAAGCACTTCTTGCACGTTATGGTGACATTACACCGTGGGTATGCACCGTATAGCGACATACACCTTTCTTTGCTTATGCATTGGTCCAAATAAAAGCAATTTGGATACAAGAGAAATTTTTTTCAGATCTACAAGAACGTGCAGAACTTTTCCATTTTTATAAGTAACTACCTTCTCAAAATTCGTTGTAAAAACTGCAAATTAAATTTATGATCACGTGGCTGTTGGATTAGCTTACAATTAAAGGCGTGTGGCAAAGGTTAAGTGAGTTTACTCTTTGGAAACTGAAGTACCTAAAACTACTTTTAATCAAGTATTCTCACTTTTTCGCAAACAAATAGTAGCACCGCATGTAATGGAACTGTCAGAATATGTATACAAATATTTTTAACATAATATGTTTGCTTAACGGTCTTACAAAAATTGAATAAAACTGTTCTGAACGAAATGGAACTGTCAGAATATGTAGACAAATATTTGTAACATAATAAGTTTGCTTAACGGTCTTACAAAAATGAAATGAAATTGTTCTGAACGAAATGGAACTGTCAGAATATGTAGACAAATATTTGTAACATAATAATTTTGCTTAACGGTCTTACAAAAATGAAATGAAACTGTTCTGAATGAAATGGAACTGTCAGAATATGTAGACAAATATTTGTAACATAATAAGTTTGCTTAACGGTCTTACAAAAATGAAATGAAACTGTTCTGAACCAATTTTTATTGAAAAATTCAAAACTGCGTTCTTGCAAGAAAAAATAACGAAGCATTTGAGTGAATGTCTAATAATAGTCAAGGAAAAAATGGCAATTCTTTTAGAAATCCTTTCATATTTGTGAAAAGAAAATACTAAAATAGTCCGATACCTACATATTTTTGTTAAAAAAAATTCTGGTGCTAAATGAAAGTATAAATTTCTGAAATTTTTTTCCCTTCAAAAAGAAATGGCGGTAGAAAAAATGTGATTAAAGATGCCTTTCTCTTATTTATTATATCTTTCATATAACTGTGATTAAAATAAATGTAGTTGAATATAGCTTGATGTTCTGATAAAATTTTTATTGTTACGATTTTTTAAACACTGTTTACAGTTTAGACGTGAAAGAAAAATAAAAGCTTCTTTTGATTGCTTTTCCTGGAACCTTTCCTTTTAAGCCTTAGTCTGTATTTCTCTATCAAAAATCGATGAAAATCTAAACATTAATCTTTAAACGTTATTTTTTATTTTAAACTTTTGTCAAGTATAGGATTCCAAAATGGGAATAAATGATATTTTAACACATTCTGTAAAGGGTTTTAAAAAACAAATGCTAAGAACAAACTAGCCATTATAGGGGAACGTTTCATTTTGCGTAATAAAAATAAATTATTCCAGAAGCTTTGAATCGATTTGACATGAAAAACAGCGTTTTATATGGCATTCGTGAAAGAAATATTCATAACCTCATTAAAACTGTTTTTTTCTATTTACTTCCTTTTCACCGAATGTCTCTACAACCCAACATAAATATAAATATTTTGTAAAAAAACATAAGCTTTGACTATTTTATATAACATTTCAATTTTTAAATATATCTTAATGTCAAACATAACTTTACATATTCATGGAAAATATAAATTGATTTATTTTAAAGGTAAATATTAGCAAATTTATTCAAAAGATAAAAAATAAAAATTTGCAGTTTCATATAGTAAAAAGTATTGATTAAAAAATTTGAAAATATGGTATATTTTGCTTCAAAATTTTGATAAAAACGAATTTTGGAGAAACTGAATATTCTCAAAACAATTTCTACTTTCTAATAGAAGTTTAAAATGTACTTCTTAATATGTAACTAATTCTTCTAATAAAAATATATTAATATACTCAAACTATTCAGCTTAAATAAAAAAGGTCAATCTATAATTATGAAATTTTGATTATATATTTTCCTGTACAGTTGAGCAAAGCAGAGGCAGAATTCATTTTAATTAATAAGAAAGTGATAAATCTTCTTTTAAAATAGCGAAACTTTATAGCGGAAATTTTATTAACTCAGATTTTCATTAAAAGTGATACAAGTAGAGTTTTCAATTGAATTTCTTTCGCTGTCAGAATAATATTTTTATTAAAAGTCGTCAGAAAATTGCTCAATTAAATGAACAACAAAAATTTATAAGAAAAGAAATAATGGTATGCAATAAAGTTTGAGAAAGTATTTCTTTTTTTTTCAATAAGTTATTGGAAAGAATAATAATGTTAAATATTGCGAACTTCCCTTTAATTTTGAATTTAATTTTATAAAAAGTACGTTCTATAATTCTATGACTTCTTTTTATTTCTTTTCTTAATATTTTTAGATTATTTAAAGTAGTGAGGAATTTAAAGCTGAAACAGAAAAAAAATATTTAAATTGTTTTGTATAAAATTGAATTTTACTAAATTGAATTTTTGGTTCTCGGCATAAATGTTCTTTAGTCTAAACTCACAAGTTAACAAAATCCCAAATCTGTTAAAATTTTAAAAGGATAAAAATTTTCACATATATTTGGAAAGGTATTGATATAAAAGGATTATAAAAGTTTTTCTTCATCTATTCAGTTGGGTCTTCTATTATTGTAAAAGCATTTCCAGATTTTTGTAAGAGCAAATTGCTTTAGGTTGTTGTTACTAATTCTGCTCTTTATACTTTTTATTACCCTTTGAGAATTTGATGTTGTTTTGTTTTGATGTTTTTAAAGCTTCAAAATGCTTAGGCAACGAATTGGTGATTTATCGCTTTAGATGCATCTGCTTTTCGCTTTTAGGGTAATTAGAAAATAATGCAGGAGGTTGTAACATTTGTTGATTTATCAACCAACTAAAGTTACTACTTGATTTCTAAATTATTCATTTCTAACTATTCTCTTAATGCTTACTAATTGTCTTGATTAATTTGGCAATAATCAGTTTAAATCGGTTTGAACAATTCCGAGACTATCAGATTGCGCATGCGCCAATATTTAGAAAAATGGCGGTTTTTTTTTAAATTACAAATTTGTTTCAGATCCAAAACTTTGTTTGCCAGTTAGAGCAATTGAAAAATAAAGTTTAAAAAATTATTACTGTATATATATGTATATACAGATAGAGAAAGAGGAGTAGGGACCGATAGGGAAACCTAGTGATTGTTCTAAACCGGTTTAAGTTGGTTAATGATTAAAATAATGACTATAAAATAATAATGTTCAGTTTTGATAACTGATAACTTACGATTATAGATTTCATTTCTTTCTTTCTTATTTTTAGATTTTATATGTTGTTAATTTATTTCTTTTATGTCACTGATTTTAACTGGGGATATTCATTATATCGAGAATTTGTTATCTAAAAAATGGTGCTAGTTGTCTGTGTTTTAAGGAAATGTTATTGAAAATTCAGTGAGGATAACTAACAGTTGAAGTTAAATCATTTAATCTAGGGTTTAATCAATAAAAGACATAATTTTAAAAATTCATTCTGAATTTATTTTTTTATTTCTGATTACTTGTTTTATTCGTTTTTTTTTTTTTTCAAAATTTCATTTGCAAACTCAAACAACTATAAAAGATGAATAAATATATAATATGCTATTGTTTACAATGGCACTTACCATGGACACGTCCACTGATAAAGCCAGCTACTTTAAGCCGAGAATGCGTCTCTTTTTTTTAATAACGTAAACAGTACATCTTAGCTACATACGCATCATACTCTCTTGCACAGCCTATTTTTACGCTGAGGAGGGCACATTCACACTTGTCACAGATAGAAAGGACAAACAAGCCTTAATGAACTAAAATTCGATATTGCTATAAAATTTAATGTTACAGAAACCTGCGTTCAGGCAAAGGGGGAACACGTCTGGCTAGTCCCATGTTCGAATCGCAGTTTGGGCATGTTTGTTCTTCTGTGTTCTTTGTGGTGTGTGAACGTGTCCCTGTAAAAAGAGATTTTGCAACCGAATGTAAGTAGCTAAGTCGTACTCTTGGCCTTAGTTACCGCTACTGAAAAAACAAGATACACTCACTCTACTTAAATCGCTATCAATGGGCTTATAAGGTGCCATAAGTCATAACATAGTGTCATAAGTGCATTATATATAATAATCGGAGGATTCATTATGTGAAATTGATGCAAAATAAAATGCTTATGAAATACCAAATCTTTTAAACAATATTAATGGATTTATAACTAAAGGAATTGTCTGGATTTCAACATTCATTATCTAGCCTTTTCATTGAATCTATCATCTGATAAGTGGAGATTAATTTCATGTATGCAATTAATATACAAGAATCTAAAAATAAAATTTTTATTTAGGACATATAAGTTTTGACCGATTGAGCCAAAAATTAATGCAGAACTACAATTCTAATTTCAAAAACATTATATGAAATTTAACTCATTTCGTTTGTTGCACTTGAATGGTTGAGGAAGATTAAACTAATGGACTATGGAGGGAGGCATTGGTAATGGAAATAAGGAAATTAAATAAGGAAACTAATGGATTTGGGAGGCATTGCCTAAATTTAAGTATTAACATCATCATATTCCATTTTATCCATACAACATCAGATTTCATATAATTCCTCTGAATGTTTTTGTTCACTATTTGATGAAATTCAGTAGATATGATGTAAAATCAAAATTTTAAATATTATTCGCCTAGCTGAAAGCATTAAGTTCCTAGACCGAGAGGCATAGTTCCCGAATTGTTTTTTAGGATTCATGGAGAGGTCAAACTTATAAAATCATCAAAATCCTGACTTCGAAATTTTTGATGAATTGCAATCTTTTCTCTTAATATGTCACATAAGCAAAAACTGGTTATTTTTCTCGAATTGGTTAAAAATACATAAGTCATGTTGAAATATTATCTTGTTTTTTTAATTAACAGAATTGCGTATTAATATCAAAACACCTGTTCAGCCGAGAATTGCTATCCAGGCTACGGACATGAAAAATTGATTTCTGATTTTTAAAAATAGGGATACAAGACTATTATTTTTTGGTACGCATTTTCAACATAACTGGAAAAATACATTGACTAGACTTGAGTTCCCTTATTCAATAATAATTCTTCAACATAATTTGGTATAGTAAGATTAGTATGGCATAGTATAACAAAGATAGTATTGTTTAAAAAATATATTTTTTACTCAATACTTTCTTAAAAAGTGAGGCTATTAATAATTTCATATTGAGAGAAAATAAGTTTCTGCCCATGACATGTTCAATATCATTTCCAATAATCTATAATAAATTTACTTTAGAAATTTTAATTTCGTCAGAAAGATGCATCTTGCCCTCAGCCCTAAAGGAATCTCAATTTGATTTGAGAACTAATGCTTTCTGCCCCCTTTCCTCATTAATCTCTTGAAAACACAATCGTTTAAAGCATTAATGGAATAGGGAGAAAATATCACATCCAATTTCAAATTCTATAATACTATTTGAACGAACTTAGAGGTGACTTTATTTCAACGTGAGGCAATATTCTTCCCAAAAAGTTTCAAGGTTTTAATGAGTTATTGCCAGACATCTGAGATCAAACCCCGATATGAAAGATGTTTTATTATAGTTATTTTTTTCCAAAAACAAAAAGCTCTCTTTCTCTGTATATATATATATATATATATATATATAATAAGTATAATAAATTGGTTGATCTTGAAAAATGCAACGTAATTTTAAACATTTCATTGTTTATTATCTATTTCTAGTCTTTATCAGTAAATTTAATGCATAAAAATGCCTTTTCTAATAATATTTTTAACTGAAAATACATTTAAGATTGGGAAGCTAATATTGCTTTAGATCTGTTATATTCAATTTCCTTTATATGAAGTTTGATTGAGAAAATAATTTTATATTGTTTTGAAAAAACTATAGTTATAGTTACTGCTTTAAAAAAAACAATTTAATTATTATAAATTTATATTAGCATAATTATTATTAAAGAATAACAGTTCAAAAAGCTCATTTGAAAAGATAATTATAATATTTACCATGACAATCACATATTTATTAATTCCATACATCTTTTGGTAAAAAAAATCAGAGATATTAGGTTTTGTTTAATTTATGACTTAAAATGCTGCATAAGAATAAAAAAATATTTAAGACTCATCTTGATGTAACTGCCATATTGCCAACGGAATCATCTTTCTTTTTCTACGACATCCAGAAATAGAAAGGAAAAAGAAAATCTCCATTCTTTTCATTTCCATCACAAAAAAGGGATTTCACTTTTTTTCATTCTTGATCCCGAAAAAGAATTTGAAATATCCATACAAATATTTTTTTGAAGAAATGAAACTGTATCAGATGATAACCTAGGTGAAGAATGTTTTATCTTGAAATAAGAGTTTTTCATAACCATCGATAGTTTGATCTAGATTAACTAGATTTAAATCTGCATGAATAAATTATTCTTCGAAACGCTTGAAATGAAAACAAATATTGATTTATTCTTGTTTTCAGAAAGAAATAGATGCTGATATAATGATAAGAAGTATGGTAAATATATATTAAAATAATAATAATAAACAAACAACTATAACGTTACAAACTATACTAAATTTGATAGAACAGTTACAAAGGTGAACAGAACCAAGACTTAAAAACAAATGCTGAGCAAGGATTTTGGAAGAAAATACTAAACTTTAAAAAGTATTAAAATAGAATACTAAACTTTTCTATACGAATCTAAGAATGAATCAGAAGAATGAAAGAAATATATCAACCATTTTTGGAGCAATTGTGTAATTCTGCGGAAATTTAGATTAAGCTTAGAATTAGCATATAAAAAAATTCTTACATTTAAAATATAAAATAAGATTTTAAAAAAAAACCTATATAAAGAAATGAGAACATGATGTGCAGAAATACTAACTGTAAGAAAATGATAATAAAATTGGTGTTCTTTATTTCGAGAAATGGAAAACATTGAAATTAATCCCATCCAGTGAAATTTATTAATGAAAATTTTTTCGTCAAATAACCACTTACTTTGACAGTTCAAGACAGTTTAATTTATAAATACCCTATATTTTTAATTAAAATTATATTAATATGGATATAACTGTAATACATAAGATCAGATTCAACACTTTTTGACACACTCAACACAAAACCTCTAATGACTCCGAATTATTATTTAGTTTATGCTAGACACTCCTGTATTGTATTTTTTTTATTTTACACACATTTTCTATTTCCTTTTAAAGTCGTTCTTTTGATAATGTGTCTATGACTCCAGATCATTCACTAAAATCACTTGCTAGTCACTCATCATATTTAGGACTTCTTAGTAATATTTCTCTACGATTAGTTTCATTATTGGTATAAAATCAACGTATGCCTTTTTTTATTTCTGCAAAATATCTTCAATCCTCCTGATCTTCATAGAGTGCACTACTCTTATTCGTTACTATGTTTATTTAGCAGCAAGCTTTTTCTTTAGTAAGATAAATATCCACGTTAAATGCTTATCTGAATAAAACCACGAACTGACAAAAATTTGGCCTTCAGTATGTACAGGTGTTCAGACGAGAAGGTGCGAAATGACACAGTGGACATAAATAAAAGCTTTACTCGATGTGTATCATAGACCTTAGCACAACGATTCCATTGATTAACTAGGCGATAGATTCCTTATGCCCAAAATTCCTGGGGCCATGAAAAGACTCAGGCCGTCACAGCGTCTTTCAGTTTGCCGTCCGTGTTGAAGCGCTTTATTTTCAGATGTTTCTTCTATGAACCAAGCACATAAAAATAGTAGGACGATGCGTCCTGGCTATTGGAAGATGATCAAGCTGTTCGCATTTGAGCTTAGCCAATTCCGTGTTTGTTTCCATGGAGGCTTGTAGACACGCGTTATCATCGAGCAAAACCACACCCACTATTAAAATCCCTTACAAAATTTCAATCAATAAATGTCAGACGACGAACAATAGTCCCCGAGATGTATGGAACAAGAGCATCTTTCAATGTCACTCCCACTTCACGCTCATCACACTGTTTGAATAACCAGTGAGTTATAGTTGCAAGGGCATAAATCAGTGTTGTTTAGTGTGAGATGCTCCCAATTGAACTAAGCCAGTTACAACGGTGTGACCTTGGAGACGTGCGGACATGCTCTATCATGAAGCAGAATCACGCCCTCTATGAGAATCCCCGGTCTTTTGTTCTTGATGAAGCTGCGTAGTTTTTGAAGAGTCTCACAATATACATCCCAGTTAATGGTTCTGAAAAAACTCTGAAAGGAAAGGTAAACTAAGGACATGTGAAGAACTGTGTCTCATCAAGGCCACGGGAATTCTAGGAACAAGGAATCCTTCGGTTCGTTAATGAATGGGGTCTTGTGTTCAGGCCTATGGTGTATACTTTGAACAAAGTATACACCATATACATTTATCCCCAAAATATCACTTTGAACCTTTTCATTTGAGCAGCCCTTGTATCAAACCAATCTGACTGTAAACAATCTGATAAAGATCCGTGATGTCAGAATAATGTGTTGTCGGATTCAGTACACAAAAAATTTCAAATGGAATTTATAATCACATTCAATATTCGCTCGTTATTGTACTATAGGGCATAAAATAGCCAGTGGCAATATAATCGTCATTTTACAGGAAGGGGTTAACTTTCAGTAAAAGCTTTTTTAATGTATGGTTTTATTACATTAAACCAGTAAGAATGGTCTCAACGAAGCTTACTCACATATTTTCAATTTAGTATTTTTTTTCACTCCCCTGCATAAAATTGTAGACCTTGGACAAGACCAAGGTCTTCAATTGCTTTGCATAGCGTTAACCAGAAATAATTAATAATCAAAGATCGTTAACATGAATTAAGCATTTTAACCAAATCTAAGAGGCGAATATGCATTTTAAATGCATCTTTATAGATCGATTGAAAACCAAGATTTGAAACTGAATTACAATTGTAGTTACAAGATAACGTAATAAATTTCAGTGAATTAAATCATTGCATTTTTCAGTTATTGCGTTTATATGAATATGAAAATAAATACTAGCAGATGGTCAAGCCTTTGAAAGACACTCCTACTTTTCAATACTCCATTAGAATCAACATTTTAAATGCCGAAATTTTGTCTCAAATTTTACTGATAGAGCTCTTCAAGTTTTTCCTCTAATTGATTTCTCTTATACTTAATTAATCACACAGATAAATTTCCTTTAAATAGTTTTCATTAACAATTTGATAATAAACTATAAATTTTGTCTCAATTCCATGTGTTATCCCATTCGTTTACCTGAAAATGATTTTGATTTATCATGATCACAGGGAGAAATATACAGACAATATACTCAAATTAGCTCTGAACATGGAGATTTGTAAAAAACATCGATGATTATAATATTTTCTTTTAATAAAAAAGTAAGTAAAATTGTATCCCCCCCATTAAAATTAAGATTTTGGATAGTAGTTTGTTTATAATAACAATTGATATTAACATATCAATTTATTAAAACAAAAATCAAAGTCATAAACTTAGAGACATATTAAAATTTGTGAGTAGATTTTTTTTCGCGTGATATATTTTTTTTAATGATAACCCTTTCTAGAAATTTAAATAAAGGAAATTTTTAAGCTTTAATGATACCAATTTTAGTAAAACCCTGGGTAAATATCTCGTAATTGAATATGAGAAGCTTCGAATATGATGGTTGAATCTCCCCAACCTGGTGGGTACAATAAAGGTGCGTGTCTGTCCTTCCCATCGATAATGGGATGTCTTCCCTACGGGGAGAGTTGTACCTTGGCTGGTGAGTTAGGACTCAACCACAGCTCCTGCCAACACTGCTGTAGTGGCGGTCTAGTCCTTCAGTAACTTTTAATGTGCCTTCGTGACGGGTCATAAGACAGTAATATGACTATACCAATTTTAGTAAGTTAAGAAAAAGGAATTTTTAAATTTTTATAACAAATAGTTTTAGTAAGTTTAGAACAAGAAAGTTTTAAACTTTAAGTGGTAAAAGAATAAAATACATTATACACACTAACATTCCTAGGATTGATCGAAATCAGCGACATAATCTGAAATACTAATATCGATCTAGGTTTATGAAAGACCATATTTATACTTATTCCCTTAATTCGATGAAAAGACTTGAAATTCATTTTAACAAACAAGGAAATGAGAAACTTCTTTTATTAAATTGGAAATTCTCAGCAATAGTTTTATTAGCATAGATTTTCATTCTAAATATACGAAGATATTCTATTTTCATTTGCCATCATCAGATGCATTTATGAAAAGCCATTTGGAGATTGTTTCATCAAATGATCAAATAAAATTTATAAGAATGTAATAAAATTCAAGAACCCGATTCTTTTCTTTCTGACATTTTTTCAAATGAGAAATTATATTAAAATTCGTAAGCTTCTTTTCATATTAAATGCAATTTTTGAATTATTGGAAAAGTGCTTTCAATATTAAGTTGAATATTTTATTAGTTTATTTTATCCCTTCATCAACTACTGTATTACTGATCTTCGCGTTTGTGATGAAGATTTCTCTTGTTGAAACTGTATGTACAAAGAGATAGATTAATACATTATAAGATAGATTATAAAATTGAATTCACTAGATGTCATTTCAAATTTCGTTTGAAAGTAAATTTCTATTAGAGTAACGCATTTTCATATGAATATGATATAATCTAACGATCTATTTATAACTTATGGTATATTTAAAACATACTTTAAGATTCCATGCAAGTTGATCTTCAGACATAAGAGTAAAAAACTGAATACATTACATCAATTGAACTAGTGCTCGATAGTTTAGTTTAGTTTACTTATATTAACGTCCCATTTTGAAATAACACTTGGGCTATTTGGGGACGGACCTCATAATTTTGAACGCGCTCAAATAAGGAGTTAAAGCCCCCCTTCTCCAAACTTTCACACAACACCAGTGGGAGGATGTTTGGCCCCGACGGAATTAACGTCACCAGACACACTTACACAGCAGTTCTTCAGTGGGATTGGGGCTCGAACCTGTATTCCTCTGGTTCCAAAGCTGAGATCTTGCGACCGTGGCCACAAAGATACGCGATAATTAAATGTATATTTTTATATTGAATTGTTATAAAATATCAATCAAGATTTGTAATTTTTTACTCAATAATTTCGAAGCCTATTATTCCATCGTATGCCTCTTAATTGGCAAACAGCGGAAAGTTATTATAAAAACATTTTTGATTACACATTATAAGCAATTAGTAATATTACAATATACAGGATGGTTATAATTAACGTTACCTTGTTTATAATTAACGTTACCTTGTAGTATCTACTCAAGTGATAGGATGTCGAAGAAACTTGAAACTTAAATTGGTTGTATCATGGGAAACCTAAAACTGCAATAAAAAAAAACAGTTGAAATTTCAAACGCCAGGTGAAAGGGCGACTCATGAAAATCAAAAAACCAAATTTAGAATCAAAAAACATTTTTAAATTACAATATATGTTCAATGCGAATTCTATTTTCGTCAATTACATGCTCAAATCGTGTTATTGCGTGTTCAATAGTGGCATGAATGGTTTCTTGATCAATTGCAGTAACATGACGCAATGCTTTCAGTTCATGCAGAATCCGTGTGCTTCATCCCCAGACACAGTCTTTCAGGAATTCCCACAACCATAAATCACAGTAATTCAAGTTCGGCGAACGCGGAGGCTTGGCAGTCTTGAAATTAATCGTTGATCTTCAAAGTGGGCACAAGGCAATGCCATCACTAGTCGAGGAATATGGGGTGGGGCACTATCTTGCATGAAGTCAGTAGTCCTTAAACATTCTCAGTCTTTAATACAAGAATAATCTGCTGCAGAAGGAGGTTGTGGTAACGGGCACCCGTAACGGAACACCTTTGAGGGAAATGAAAAATGCTTTCTTCAACAAAAAAGGGGAAGGGACCAAGAATGAAATCAGCAGTAAAACCACACCATACAGTAATGTAATCAGGATGTAGAGACTGTTCATGAAGATCATTTAGACTTTGGACTTGCAGTACCATATATGTAATAGCTCTGAGTATTAACTGTTCCGTCTAGGGTAAAATGAGCCTCGTCCGACCATAAAATGTTCCTAAGTTATGAATTGTCAATGTCTATTATGGCTAAAAAATTCTAAACAATTGATTTCGTTTCTACTTTATATAAGGTATACAGCGCTTGCACATGATGGATCTTATATGGATACCACTTTACAATTTACCGATGAACTTTTCTTTCTGTAGACCAAGGGTGGGACCAATCATATGCCACCGCTCGAGAACTTCATGAAGAATATTGCTAATCGTATGCTCTTTCAACCATAGCAAGGGCTATTTCTACCTCAGCTTCATTTGAAATCCGTTTCCTTTCACTTCCTTTTACCACACCTTGTTATAATCACCTTTTTCAAAGCCTGCCTGGGCATAGGTCCTTTCCATAAGTCTTACAAGAGCCGATATTCTCACAGTATAGCTGACAAATTACTGCTGTTCTGATAAAAACAAATTTATCAGGAAAGCTCTCCCTTTCTTCTCTAACGGCATGATGACGAATGAATTTTTGGCAGTAAGTAATGGATTTTTGAACTATTTTAATTTGCATAAAGGCCTTTATCGTACATGAAAATCGCCCTCTATCATCTAAACATTAATTTTCACCGACATCCTTCCTCTAGAGCGTATACTACATTAGTTGAAACAGAATAGCTTTAATTTTAACAATCCTGTATTTACATGTTCAATGTTCAATTAATTTACAAGCTTTAGTGTAAGAATAGTTTTAATTTTTTTATACAAATTTATTTCATTTTGTTTATTTAATAAGTATAATATTTAAATTGAATGGTGAGAGAACCAGTTCTTTGTTCATGATACTAAGTTGAAAAGTACCGGGTGGCCAGAAATAAAACACCCCTACTCTGACCTCCCTGGATATCGAACTACTCAGTGTAAAGGCTTGAAAATTTGTGGACATACTATTCAAAAAATGGGGAAACGGATTTCACGAAAAAAAAATTTAGTTCCAGAAATCACCGATAGGTGGCGCTGTACCACTGGACGTATGCTGAAAAGACACAAAAACACGTTTTAAACACATTTTATTTGAAAGTACCAAGCATACATGAAACAAGGACGTTATCGATGCAGGGAATGCTGCTCAATATGGTTCCCTTCCTGAAGATGTAAAATGTGAAGTCTGTGGACAGCTTGTTCAACTGCGGATCGTAACTGGTCATCTGAGATGCTTCTCACATGCAGACTGATACTCTCTTTCAAATCTGCCAAGGTTATCAGACGTTCTCGATAAACAAGGTTTTTTAAGTGTCCCCAAAGCCAAAAATCACACGGATTAAGATCCGGTGAACGAGATGGTCAAGTTGTCGGAAACGCGCGACTGATTATTCTGTCAGTGGTGAAATGTTGGCGAAGAAACTGTTGCACAGGGAGTCCAATGTGTGGAGGTGCTCCATCTTGCATAAAAGTAATGGTGTCAAGGCATTGGCGCTGCTGCAAATGGGGTACAACAAATGTTTCGAGCATCCTTTTGTACCTGTTGGCCGTCACGGTACATGTCTCAAGGCCATTGGAAGTAACCTCTTCGAAAAAGAATGGTCCAAGGATGAATGTGGCTGTGAATCCACACCAGACTGTAACTTTCGGTGAGTGGAGTGGAATCTCTTGGAAGGTACGGGGGTTTGTCGTGTCCCATATGCGACAGTTATGGGTGTTCACTGTTCCACTGAGGTGGAAATGGGCCTCATCGCTCCACAGAATCTGCCACGGCCACGATGCATCCACTTCAACTCTAGCAAGAAATGTCAATGCAAAGGTCAGTCGCATCTCCCTGTCTGTGGCCAGCAATTGTTGATTAGGGCGGATTTTGTACGGGAAACAATGCACCATTTTTCTGAGTACGTTCCACACTGTGCTATAGGGAACACCCAAGTGTCGTGACACTGCACGTGCACTACTGCAGCCTAAAACATTATCCATTGACTGTTCAACAATACCGGTGGCAACATCTTCAACGACATCTGAACGAACCGGTTTGCGTCCTCGACCAGGCTGAACTCCAAGATGTCCAGTTTCCTCGAATCGAGCGATCATTCTCCTGAGAGCTTGTGGAAGCAATGGTCCCTTACGCAAATCCTTAAGTCGGCGAAACTCTCGAAGTGCTGCTGGAGCATTTCCTTTATTCTCGTAAAACAACTTCACAAGCAAAGCGCGTTCTGGCAGCGTGACAGCCATCACTAATAAGAATGACATTCCCCACCTTTTAACTTCTTTTATACCCAGAACATGGCTTCTAACCATGCTTTATGCAAATTTTTCTGGTTACAGTATGAAATTGCAGTTACAACGGGAGTTCTAGCTTCTTTACTATTTTTATTTTCCATAAGGGGCAGAAAAATTAAAAAGGAAGCATGGAAGCATTCCATTCCGCATAAACATTTTAATTTTTATTATTATTTGTGTCTTTTGATCATAGTTCCAGTTGTGCAGCGCCACCTATCGGTGATTTCAGGAACTAATTTTTTTTTTCGTGAAATCCGTTTCCCCATATTTTGAATAGTATGTGTACAAAATTTTGAGCCTTTACACTGAGTAGTTCGATATCCATGGAGGTCAGAGTAGGGGTGTTTTATTTCTGGCCACCTTGTACATAGAGAAAGCAGTAACACTAATAAGCATAAAAATAGTGTCACGATGTCCAAAGGATGGAAGATTTAGTATACAGTACAACAGTATTAAACAATGAACCATATCTAAATTCCTATATCTTTCCCAATATATAAAGTGAAAAATAAGTGAATGATACAAATACAAGATGAAAGTACAAAACTGATCTAGAATGATTAACATCTGAAAAAAAGCATCGCCAGAAGATAAATAAAAAATGTGAGTAAAAACATACAAAGTTTTTAATAGGTATAATCCTACATAAAATGCAACTAAAAGCTGTGATAGAATAATAACATAACTAAAAAATTAATTAAAACAAGACTGCAAATATTTCAGGACACAAATCCATCAATGGCCGTTCCCTATTAAATTTAGAATAAGCCATTTCAATCAGAAATCTATTTGAATGTTCATCCATAAAATATAGTTATAATTTCATTTTCATTGACGCCAATATTTTCATAAAAAAGAAAATTACAACTAACAAATATACTTAATATACTAAAAAAATGTTTTATATTACCTAAAGACAGTAAGGAAAATTCTTTGCAGTATAAATCGATATACAGTGAGGGAAAAAAAAATACTTGTACCAGAAACCATATTACATTTAAGTACGAGAAGTAAAAAGAAGATTGTTCTAATAATTGTTCACACATCATTGTTTAATCTCATTTAGTATTACTAACAACCTATTTTGACCATATATCAACATCATAGAAGTTCTTGAATAACCCATTTAGAATAAAGTACTCTAGTTATTTTATAAAGAAAACGAAAATATTTTTCTCTTAAGCTTTTATAGCCTAACAGGGGATCTTCAGTTTTAATGACTCACATACAAGATATGATGTTTTCGCGATTATCGCTATTCACTCGCGAACATTTCAAAGAAATTAATGATGGTAAACAGGATAGTTGGAAAGAAAAAAACGATTATTTGCCCGTCTTTCCTTTATCTCTTGATCTTTTGGTTCCGGAATCTTGAGCCATTCTCCATGAGCAAGTCTCCTCATTTTGTCTTCATTACAACGATCACTCATACTTCAGAGCTGCTCTTTTTCTTCCTTCTTCCTGGAGGAGCTGATTTTACTGGGAATCTATTTCAGGACTTGGGAAAATGTAATGATAGGAATAAACAAACTTTCTCTGTTTATTACTTTTAATATTTCACATAAAATAATGCCTCTACAAATACATTAATGTGAGATTAAGTAATCTATTAGATAACTATATATATTATCTCGGCTTTTTTTATACATTGTTACTTTACAGAACCATCAATTATGATGATTTTCTGAAAAACAGTTTTGCAATGCTCTTTTGCAAGAAAAGAATTAATATTATGGTTAGAGTAATAGTTATGCCTTTCAACAATTTGTCTGCTAGAATTTTTTATTTCTAGTAGTCATGAAACGAATATATCAAATGCACAAAAGGTTGTTAAGCAAAATGTGCTACATTTCGGTAATTCTGGAGGTAATTCGGTAATTCAAATTTATTGTGTCATCCTGCATTATATACTGTGGACAATTGTTAATGATGAATCACAGATGGCTATATAATGCATAAAAAATAAACTTGGTTGGATGCAAAGCGAAATAAAAGGATTCCATATAGCTAGTACATTTTGCCAACGACAATTTAATTTCTGAAATCCAGAAGGTTTTTAAAAGCGTTCAAGTAACAAAACAGTCATTTCTTGGTAAGTACGTAATTTTTTTAATGCAATTACCGCCTGCATGTATGCAGGCGAAAGATTTTGATACCAGCCATTGTGGAAGAAAATACAAGATCCATATGCAATAGCAGTTTTGCACAACAATCCAATAGCTGTTGGGGCAAGTTATGCTAATTTTCTTTCAGGGACGTATAAGAATATCCTTATTTATTGGAGGGCACTGTCGCCAAGCAAACCATACATATAGGCCAGGAGACTGTGCTTGTCAAATGACTTATTAAATTCCTAGCTTCCCCATTCCTGGTCAGTAAATGTTTGATAAAATATTACGCTGTTGCTCATGAAAACAAATTTATCACGCACAGCACCGCAGAACATGTGAGCACGGGTAGCAGAACATCAATATTGTATCATACGCTAGTCAATGTGGGCTGCGGTAGTCTAGTAGTAAGGGTGTCAGTTGAACTTTAAATACGTCAGGATGAAACAACCTCCCGCTGGTGTGGTGTAGTGTGGAGAGGGTGGTAACTGCTCTGGTGCTTTCTTTATCATCTGACAGTGTTTCAAAAAGACCCGGTCCAGCCCAAAATAGTCCTAGTGTTGGTTTACAACGGGACGTTAATATAACTAAACTAAATGCCCAGTTGTAACCCCGTAGTAAGATGTTCAGTGATTGAGCTCGATATTTAATGCCATGATACTTTATGTAAGATATTCAACGTATAGAATATCCTTTCTTGTATCTTTTCTGATCTATACACAGTACCATTCTTACTTCACATCAGTTGTTGTCCATCAGATAATAGATTTTTAACACATTTTTCTTGTTGTCCATCAGATAATAGATTTTTAACACATTTTTCTTGTTGTCCATCAGATAATAGATTTTTAACACTTTTTTCAATGAGAAGAAAATGGAAGTCTTGTCTGTTTTCCTCTCATAACAATTTTGATGATAATATTGTAAACAGGGGTTAAGAAGATGAAGTAAAAACAACGATTAAAATGTCGTAATCAGGAGATTAAAAATATAAAAATTCAGCTCATTTTTTTACTTTCTCACATACTCAGTAAGTATCAAAATCATTTAAAAAATAAAATTCGAGATTTTGATGAATAACAGTACATTTTTTGTAAAATTTTTGTCTAGTTGTCTGTGAGAGAGATAACTCAAAGCGCTTTGAACTAGGATGAAATTTATGATGTGGATTTTACATTAAATTTATAGATTTCTATCAAATTTTGAGAAAATTCAGTTCAAAAATATCTGTCTGTCTGGCTGTTGGAATATAATTACAAAACGAAGAAAACTAGAGAAAACATATTTAATTTTATTAATGAAATTGACATTATTTAAAGCTCGATAGGGATTCGTAGAATCAAAATAAATATGTTCGTAAATATTATAGTTCTTATGCGATAATTATTTATAATGAGAGAAAATCTTTGCATTTGCTTTTCCTAATAATTTTAAATCTGTACGAAAGCATTCATTTATTTTTACTTGAAATTAATTATAAAAAATAATCCAAAACAAAACAAAAACAACAAAAACAATGTTTGACCAATTGATACAAATCAATTTGCGTTATTAAGACAAAAAAAATTCGTACTATGTGGTAAAATGTTACAGATAACAGAAATAATTAAATGTGAATCGATCTCAGATATTGATTTCTAAATCTACCAGTGCAAAATATACATTTATTTGAAATTCAAAGATAAATAAACTTAACCAGTTCTCGTATAACTCTATAAATGTATCGATACTTTTAAAATTGATGGATAACTTCACATAATTCAAGGCATATCATTTTGTTACGTTTCTCATCCATCCAAAACTGCATCCAAAATATTCACCATTGTCTGACAAATGGACTTGGCAGTTACCCCAAAGAATCTATTTATCTGGATGAAAAATATCTATCATCTGTGTTTCCACATTAACTCCGATCAGTCATTTCACACGAATGCAGACGAATTGACTGAAGCTAATATCTTTGCGGGCAATCCGAGACAGAGTTCATTAGCTGCTATCTGCGTTTTGATGTCACTCTATCCATCCATAGGAGGCTTATCGATATGGGCAAGACATAAATCAGTTTCAGGTAGACGATGAAAAATGAGAGACTGTGTGATATAGATTTTGGAATACTTTTAAATAAATTTGCTTGTAAAGATAGAATTGTGTAATAGATTTTTACATCCGTTCTAAGTGTGTAACAATTTTAAAACTTTATAATCTCGTATGTTAAGAAATGTTTTTTTAAAATGCAATAAAATGTGTGTGTTTTTTTAATATTTTGAAAATGATCTCTAATATTTTAATAGTAGTCAGCTATCATATAATTGAACTAGAATGACTTTACCAATTAGTGAATTTCACAAAATATTGTAATAGTTATAATAATTAATTGTAGATTGAAGATTTAAAAGTTGTAGATATTTATGTAAGGAAGGCGATTTTAGCTTACTCATAAAGGTGATTTCATTAAACTTTGTTTAATTAATAATATTTACTATGCCGTATAGAAATATATTTAGAGAATATATTGGACATAATATAAAATTCAGCCTGCAGATTATTCTAAGTTGTTAGACCGTCTAATTCTCAACAGACATATTTATAATCGTATCAAAGTGTAGCACAATGTAAATAAAAATAGGATGTCCTTACATCTAAATTACAGATCTGGAATTATTTTTATTAACATCGCACCAATAATTTGTCGAGTTTGGATACTATGTCTACTATAGTGCTACTATTTATATATAATGCAAATTGTCTACTATAGTGCTACTATTTATATATAATGCAAATTGTCTACTATAGTGCTACTATTTATATATAATGCAAATTGTCTACTATAGTGCTGCGGTTTTTAATTTTTTAATAAAAAATAACTAAAAGAAAATTCTATTTAATGATCCAAGTAGGAATTGAATTAATTTTTTTATAGATCTTACACGTTTCATCAACATTTTAATACTTGCATCAGTTTAGATTTTGGCAAGAATTGTGTCAATATTAAAATTTAGCATTCACTATTTCTATACCCTTTCCTATTATCACGAGATATTATATAAAGTTGCCCGATATTCTGATTGTTGTATAATATTTTGTTGTAATAACAGATTATATTTGATATTTTGTGCAAATAGTATTTTGAAGAATTGTAAAGAGCCAAGATTTTTCGTTAATATTTGGCTATTATGTAAACTTTTATTTGTAGGCTCAGATAACATTATATATAATTTATATTGTAATATTTTACTTTGGCAACGAGTGTTACTGTCCTAATGAGAATAAAATGAGGCTAAGGACCATATTTAAATATGAATAAGACCTGTTTCTCACATAGTTTCATAATATGTCACTGTCATGTTTATATATAGCTTATACATTGACACGAACATTTGGACTTTTTCTTTACTATGAGACTTGAGTCGGTTGAAAATGTGACACAGTTAAATATTAAGAATTAGTCTAAGTGAAAATGCTTCATAATAAGGAAGATTAAGAATAACCACTTTTAATTTCTAAGAATTCAATTGAATCATTAGAACATTGGAAAAAAAGAAAAGAAAAAAAATGCCAGGAAGACAAGCGACGTTAATTATTCAGAGCAAACCAAAAGAGCCTCAGAGCATCATTCGAAAAAAAAAATGTTTTCTTTGAAAACAGACTATGCCCTTATCCCAAGGAGAATTATTTCTTGCCTTTTACAGCATTAGGTGCATTAAATATCACTTCATCAAATTTTCCAAATACCATCTTTTCGTTTAATTTTCATGCCATTTTAAATATATATATAGAAATACAACATATAGTTTACACTCAGGTTAATCTTGTTAAAAATTGAATAGAGTTATAAAGCTTTAAATTAAATACACTAAATTTCCTCCATCCATCTAGATGTCTTTTAAAATTATTCACAAGCGAGCTCATGAACAGACTAATAACCAGTCAAAAAAGAAAGTAAAAACTTGATAATAGTATCATATTTTAAGGGCTAAAGTGGTATTTAGTGTTTTTTGAAATTTAGTATTTAATCTCTGAAATTTGGTACATAAGATTCTCACAAAAAATTTCAATGAAGAGACCAAAAAACAAATATCCTTTCTGTAACTATTTCTGCTCTATTAAACTCACAGAAAATTGATCATAATTACAAAAAATGCTTTTTCAAGCATAAAGAAGATTTTCAAAAAGAAGATTCATCAAGGCTCAATAAATTATTTTGATTATTTATTCAGTTATTCACTCTATCATTCATGCAGGAAAAAATATTTACAAAAAAAATAAACATGCCGAGCATTAATTTATTTTAATAAAAACACAATGCATGTTAACATTTAAAACTTTATTTATATTTATTTACGCAAAATTTTATGTGTTTAAGAGTAATTTTGTGAAACAAATATAAATCACAAAATCAGATTTTTCTGCTTTAAGTTGGTGTAAAATTCAGCCTTTAAAAGTTTGAATTCTTTGATGATAAAAATAAATGGCTGGTCTTCCATTTCGGAAATACGAAGAAATGCATAAAGATAAAATCATTCAATTTTATGATCCGCAACTCAATTTATTTTTCATATTTTCAAAGACTTGGTCAAAATCTACATGTAATTGTTTAGAGAGATTTTTCAGTTAAAGAAATGTATTCATTATGGGATTTTTCATTTATATCATGCCTCAGGATATGAAAACAATCACAATCATTTGGAATGGAGGAAAAGGAACTTTTTCTTTTCAATCTTGAAACAGCCTTTGGGAAATAACGTTTATTTTATAAAACTTCTCATAAAACAACATTTGCCTCTAAGGAATTCCTTGCAATTTTTAGGTCAGGTCACTGGATATCGGGAATTTCATTGATTTCGGTTCTACTTTTAAGGAAAAACGCATGTGAGCTCAGCATATCTGAAAATAAAATCATTGTTTTTATTCATATTTTTATTGATAATTCTTTTCGTTAAATTCAAATAACAATCGATGCCGTTTTAGGACAATTTATCACATATTTTTAAACTAAATAAGTTCGTAGATATAGAATAAAATGTCTGTGATATTCAAGATCATTGCACCGTTTGTGACTAGCAATAACTTCCAAGAAAATAGTGTCAGAAAGAGAAAATAGGTTAAATAAAGCACAGAAGGAAAATTATTTTATTTGTATATGACATTATTGCTTAAATGTCCTTTATTATACAGAGAATGTCATTTTGGTAGTTTATTCCACACAAAATCTACACTTTACAGTGGTGTACATTGTCACCCATGTGATTCTATCTCCAGCTTTTTTTTTTGTTTCACATTCGATAGTTATGTATCTGCATGTGACTACCCAA
>JAPMOQ010006997.1:165190-182945 GCA_026543055.1 Argiope trifasciata
ACAGCTTCTTTTATGTGCAGCAGGTAATAAATTGAAGGTGCTCATGGTCATATGTAAACTAAAGAACCAATGTATGTATGTGGCTCAATGCGTTGATTCGTGTTGCTCGTGAAACCAAGGCTGGTTACATAGGGACATAATTACACATGCAAGCAAAACGTTAAAATTTTTTCCATAATTCATTATTAATATCTGATGTTAAGTAATTTGTAGATAATGGTAACATTTCAAGTCTTATTATCTTTAAATAAGCTTGAAGTGTTTTGGATATTTTATTTTTAATGTAGACAATTGATGGAATGAGACTTCAAAGTCTAAATTGCCAAAGGTCTGCTGCTGCTAGAGTACGCATTTAAAATTTTTTGAATTTGAATACAAAATTTTGAGCTATTTGAATTTTGTATAAAATAAGTTTTGAAATTGAACTTGAAAATAACGTAGCAGAAAATTTCCACTTGTTTCCAAGTTTCAGTAAAACTGAATTTCATGAGCTACACTTCATATTTTGAATTGCCTGAAAATGTGTCTTAAGAAGAGCTGAAAACAGGAAAATTTAGTACAAATATGTTTATCATTTTGTTTAAATTCAGGTACATATCATAACATAAAAAAATAAAAGAAATGTTAAAAAGTAAAAAAATAATGGTATTTTAGTTTATGAAGTTTTGGATAAAAATAATACTAAAAAACGACAAAAGAAAAACTTATATTTTATTATTCTAATTGGGAAACTTATGGCTATGATAAAACACGAAATAACAGATTGACAAATCTTACATAAATATTTTTATTGAAAAATAAGTATAAATTACATTCAAAAATCTCTTTCAATATTCACATGAATTTTTCTTTTCATACTTCTGAATAAAAAGTAGTTCTTGTAAAAATAACAACGGTAATGCATTCAGCACATATATTTAACTTAGTAATGCCATTAAAATTTTTCATTAGTGTGTTAAGTTTTCAAATTAAAAATATTCTTTTATTCCTAATCATTAAAAAAACCTCTATTGAGCAATTTGTTTAATAATTTTCTAAGGGATATTAAATGCATAAAATAATGTTAAAAAGTCTATTTCAAATAATAATAGTCAAGACAATAATTAGAAGAAATCTTAAAATTTTAATCAAAATTTAATTAAACATTTTTAAACAACAAATTTATTTAAACAATATCTGATACTGCAAGAAAATTAAATGAAATAATTTCGACAACTATACAGAAATTGATTTTTACCAGTTGACTTTATCAAACATCTAGTTCACTGAGGATATTGATTACATTTAATTCCAGTCAAACTGTTTATATATAATTATATGCCCCTATTTCTGCCGAATGGTCTTACTTTAAAGCTTAGTTATTTTTATTGCATTACATAAATTCATATATATATATATATATATATATATATATATATATATATATATATATATCTTGTATATCAACCTTTCTATTGGTGACCAATCTCATGACATAATAAATTTATTAAAATTAAAAATGCGCGGTTCATCTATCATCTAAATTTAGAAGTACTTTCTCAGAATTTATTTTTTATTCGTCTTTTAAACTATGTACATGGTGTCGAAAAATGCAAAATTAGATATAGAATAAAAATGCGAGATCTATTCCCAGATTTTTCAAAAATTAGTTTCTAAATGTCTACCAGAGAACACAGTTCCTGAAAAAAATATTAAATTTAATACAATAAATGACCAAAACAAAATACAGAATTAATATTAGCCTTTATTTAGTTTATGATCACCTAGCCAATGAACCACATTAATTGAGGGTAAGGGAAATACAATTTATAGATATTTATTTAATAATTGTTGAAATACTTCTTCATTTTTATTTAACTTAAAAGGAAAGGTTTAAAGAACACAATTAAATATTTAATGAAACAATAAAAGTTATTTGCGTTTCCGCTCATCAATGTGGATCTATTCCTGGGGATATTAGGGGAACAAACCATTTAAAACAGGGGCAAACATAGGAGCATTTTTTCGATGACTAAATTGGTGTCATTATTTAAAAGTTGACTTTGAGTAAATGAAAAATTCATTTATATGCAATAATATTTAGCGTAGTTAGGAATAAAAAATTTCAAATTCAACTTAGTTTTTAATTAATTAAAATGTGAAACATCTCGGCCAAGAGACACACACTCATTATCCTTGAGAGTATAAACCCTATTACTCCTTCTAATTCTGTGAACAATCTGAACTTTTCTCATTGTGAAATGTAAATATATCTTCCTTACATCTTTCCTCAAATTATTTTTTGATGAAATAAATGTCTTCTGAAGGATGATCTAAAGCTCGATGGATTTCCTAATCCGAGGATGAATAGTATATAAAGTGTATACAGTTATGATACTTTTGTGAATACTAACAAACCAATATCACGCTGGCTCTAAACCAAGTTTTTCTATTGTTATTTTTCTTCTTCCACGGACTTTAAATGTCTTTTTCACAAAACACCTTGATGAATTAAAGCAGTATAATATATGAATTTATTTTAACCTTTAAAATTTTTCTCAGAATTGAAAGAATGACCAAAGCTTGTTCTAAATGAATCATTACTAATATTGCAGCTCAGACACAATTTTTGGTTGGTTGTTTACTATGAAGAAACTTTCCCATCTTGTAATTCGCTACTTTATCATTTTTGACAATGATTAGTTTGCTTTACACATAGATAATGTTTTTGAACTATCCTGAGAAATAATTTCATGATCAGTTGGAAAATCATATTTCTGTAATGAAAAACATTATTTTTTAAAGCTCACATATGCGATTTTCATGGAAAGTGGCTAAACTTTCTATTTAAAAAATTATAAAAAAAATCTCGATTAAATGAAAAAATTGTCTTCTCAGAAATTTCGGTAAAAATGAAATACTGATTAAAACGATACAAATTTTATATTCCATGATTTCTGTTTTTTTCAGTTAATCTACTAAATCAAGTTTATTATTTCATCATTAGCAAATATTAGATGTATTTGCATTTCAGGTTTGAGAGTTTAATAAACATGTTATTCTTAAAATGTTTTGGCTCTAATTTGCTTAGTAATATCACCTTATTCCTGTTTTTTTTTTAATATTATGAAATTCACAATGCTAAAGTTAATATCATAGCAAAGCATTTAAGTCTACATTTACCAATGGTAGCAGAAAAATAAAGTATCTTATGTTAAAGCAATATAAGACAAATTAATTAATGCCATAAATTTCTATGTCGAATTAATCTTGAATTATTGCTCCCTAGAGGTAATATGATTTAGTTAATCTATTTTTAGTTTAAGCTTAAATAAATGCTTATAAAATACTTTGAAATAGTGTTTACTAAGACTTAAATGTTTCAGCTATAATAATTAAATAATTAAGCATCATAAAATATAATTAATCTCTGAACAATGATGTCCTACATATCACCCACAAAGTTAGTGTATAACTCAGATTTCAGTAAGGGTATAATTATAACTTTATGAAAGTATGTTTCATTCAATAATATATTTTATAAGTACTTTTCCGCTAAATTTTTCATAATTGCGATTGTATATATAGCTGCTGTCCTACATCCTTTTGAGATTTCCTTGCATGTAATTTTAGGCTGTTTTAGAAAAAGAAATATAATTTCACGATTGGTAATTTGCATTGAAGCCTTTTTATACTAAAACATTACAGATAAATTCAGGATTATTAAATGGTAAGAAATGATCCACGGCTTCCAATAATACAGAGGAATATTTAGATCAGCAGTATAAATGTAATGATATTGAAGATAAGAAAAATTAAATGTTTACAAATTTTACATTTATCTTGTTTACTTTCTGATAGCTTTCAGTTCAAATGTTGATTTGCTTTCGGACCATTCAAGGGTTCAGTTTCATATTTTTACAAAACCCTGAACGACTTTCTATCCCTTAAAGTATCCCATTGTTCTTTCTTTTTAACTCAACGCATCGTTCTTTGTTTTTAATTTAACTAGTCCCAGGTATTGTCGAGTAGGTGAAGCAAATGAAATATTCAGTAGCTTCAGTGATTTATTGAATTTGTTACCTTTTACAGCATTTTACAGTTCTTACTAATGATACAGCTACTGAAATCTGACAATGTTTTTCACAGAAACTGCTGTAATTTACTACAGATTACATTTACATTAATAAACAGATTCGCACCGAAAACCTTTGGCCTCCAAACACTAAATTGCAATGCGCTGCCTGCTTCTCGATGTGCAACCGCCATCATTCGATGATCGAAATACTATCCAGGTTTAATCTAGTGATTTGTGAAGATACTAACTGGCCACAATTCCATTCGCTAGTTGTTACATGCACAATGAATTCCTTTATCCATTCCATTTATTACTTCGAGTAACTCGTAACAAGCCTGCATCCATAGTAAATGTACTGCCAAATTTTTGGAATAGCTGTAAATTTCCTAAAAACTATTGATCGGGATTTCATTTAAATCGAATTGTCAAGGATAAATGGTAGTGAGTAAAATAAATAAAATAAACTAAAAATTATTTTTAAGTTATATTCATTAAAACTAAATCGACGAAAGAAAACCAACAGAAAACAGTCTTCGAAACTTTTTCCAATGCCAATAGTTGAGTCATGAATATTAAATGAAAGAGAAAATCCGAAATATCAACATATCATCGATACAATTATTAAAATTGCAAATTTTTGATGGTATAAAATTATGTTGCATACCATTGTCTTGAGTATAAAATATCATTTTCAATATGTACATAATAAATTTAAAGAATATATTTGTGATCAATTGCTCAACAGAGTTTTTACATTCCCCAACATCATTTTATACATGATGTAGATATATACATATGATAAATTCCTGAATATGCATTAAAAACAACGTATAAAATGATATTTCCAGATTCTGTCACGTCAGAAAGGATAGATATTTAGATATAAACATGTATAAAATGACACAAATACCAGTTGTAATGTCTACACCAACTTGGGAGAGTCTATTTGCTGAAGAAAGAGGAAGAGCAACGATTCCTTTTGTTACGCTTTTTGTGCCATTATTTGGCAATGGCTGAATGCCTAAAAGTTCACATAAAATGCTATAAATGTCTACCATTTGAAGAGGAGGCGAAATATAGTTCTTTTTCAGACCTAAAAGAGAACAATTTAATAAGGTAATTAGGTGAATTTGCAGTGTAATGAATAGCTATTACTCTTCAATAACTATTTTAAGAAAACAATGGATTCTATTAAGTAATTTAGAGAATTATTCACTTAGGATTAAGAAAGTTTTTATGCACATATATTGAATTATATATGCACCAACATCTAACAATAAACTCTTAAAAATGAATATATTATTTTAATAAGTTAAGTTATATAATTTTAAAAATATTATAAGTGATTTGGTTTGTAGGGTTTTTTTATCCTTATTTTTTCCTTATTACTCTATGTAAAATTATTTTGGGGAAAAAAAGCTGTGTATTACTTTTTTTTTAAATTTCAATTAAAATTTAATTTCTTCGAAATATTTTTATGCACAAGCACTGAATATTCATGCTATACTTTTCTGAATTAAAATTGACTTTTAACTATTTCAAAGAATTCAAAACATAAAATGCATACCATAATTTCTTTTAATGTTTAGCCAAAATACTTATGATAAATTTTATTCAATTTCCAATCATCTGGAGTGGTTCAAAGATACTTAAATCTAATTAGAATATGATTTTGCGAAAAAGCCTTTAAATTAACTATTACACTTTTGGCTCTTCAAGTCTAGGTCTTATTGAAAAATACACTTTACAAAGCTATTTCAGTTGGCCATAAACATATATTTTGGTGATGAAGCAATAAAAATACAATTACATTTTTACATTTTTTTCCCTTATTTCTGTCCATTATTTAAGCGTTTAGTAGATTCAAGATAAACTTATTCAGTTGTAAAATAGGTATATGACGTTAAATAAAGAATAGATAATGGGAAAAAAATCACCTGGTCCTCGGGCAAAGAAAATACCCCTCATATCAGGAACTTCGTATGGATCGTATCCATGAGAGCCGAGTGATATGGAAGATCCTGTTGGAATGCTTTTTCCTGGAATATCCAACTAAAAAAGTAAAAGAAGTACTTGGTAATGCTTACTAAAATTCTGAATAATTGAAAAAAAATATTTTCTAAAAATTATAAAGATAGGAAATTCTAATAAGTAATATTGCAGAAAGAAAATATTTAGATTTAAAATTTTAATATATTTAAATATATTTATATTTAATTATATTAAAAATTTATAATAAATATTTAAATATATTTATCTTGATTAATCTATTTATTTTCTTCATTTTAAAAATTACTCTTAATCACAACTGTGATAACGTGTACTGCAAAACTGTATTTTATTATCTTCAAAATTTGTTAAAAGTATCTCAAAATTAACCATAATTTGAACTTTTCACCATTTATACAGTAAAGTGTTAGTAACTCCATTTAAAAAAAACCATTTGGTCGTTGATAGATTAGGGTTAGGAAAGATAGAGTATTGCACGATAAAAAAATGTGTTAACTAATGGTTTAAGTTTTAAAAAAGCACTTTTTATTCTTTAAATTGTTACATTTATATCTAACAGCAAAATACAGAGAATAAGGTTATGTAGGGAATAACACAAAGGGCAAATGTCCTGCATTGCTTTGTTGATATATACTTACTCTTTTGTCGAAATTTTCTATGGCTATTTCACATAAATGTGGCTGCCTTTCATTCATACAGTGCAAAATCATATCTTTGAATGCTTGCACACATGCTTGTAGGTTTGTTGGCGTAGACCTTTGAAGTCAAATAACTCCGAAACAGAAATCCATTACTCAAATTTTCAAACTGCGGCCGCCAGACTTTCGTTATATTTGAAACATTGTTCAACAATAAAAACGCGTTGTTCTACCGTTTAACATTCCATTATTGCTAATTCTAAGCTTTCAGCTATCAAATGGGTTTTTAGTAACATTGCCAACACTTTACAGCATGAATAATTGATCATTTAAATTTTATTTTTTATACACCTTAATTAATTTTATATATATATATATATATATATTAGTTACCAACAAAATATATATTTTTTTATCCATTCAAGTGCAGATAATAATAATTTAAGTGCTCTTTAAATAGAATTTTTGCAGTTTGTAATGAAAACTGAAATTAACAGGCAGTAGCTTAATCGGTGAAATGGAATTTTTTTTTGTATTTTTCACGTGAAAGTGCAGAAGCGAGTTCAATTATTGTTAAAATCAATTTTTTTTATATTTAAAATTTTTTCGGTAATTATTTAATAAAAAGTAACTAAAATAACATTTTTTTTGTTGACCTAAGGAGGTATGAATTTTAAATATTTTTTATATTGCTTGTTTTATCAAAATTACAATTAATGTATACATGACATTGACATTTTATAACTAAAAAACTGGTGTTTGAATTTAAAACAATTGTAAAATTAGGTGTCCTGCTATTATATAATTGAAAAATTCTATTGATTATTTCATTTAAATTTATAAACATAATTTTTAAAAACTATTTAATTGTTCAGCATCAACTTCCCAAATAGAAATTATGTGCTGAATTAATAGACACAAAATAGTTTTTAAATATATCTAATGATCAATACATATACAATTGTGAAAGAATTTTGCACGATAAATATCTCAATGCATAAAAGTTTTACAGTGATAAAAGCTTAATATTTGTTGAGTATATCGTTTAATCGGGTATTATCATTTTAATTTTGGAAGATATTATACAATAATAAGGTATTGATAGAAAATTTAGGAAACAGATTAATTAGATTTTTTTTTAATATTTCTTTACCAGAAATATTATTGCATGCATTTATAAATACTTTAAATAATCATCTGCAGTAGTAATATAATTCAAAAATACTATGTTATACTCACTCCTCGAATATAATAATTTTTGGAAGCCACTAGAAGAATGGGTAATACCAGTCTGTTGTGTTTTATATGATAGTGCTCTGGTATTTCCCTCTTCAAATAAACGTGCAGGCCTGGAATGCCTTTCAGAGCGTCGTATACCTAAAAACAGAAATGCAATGATGATGCAGAAGCATAAGAAAAAAAGTGAGGAAACGTTATCTTCACAGCATAACACTTTTAATATGTAGTAAATATGTAATATTATGGCTAGAAATTCAAGAAAGTGGCAAATAGGATTAGAATAAAATATAATTAATGTTAACTAAAGGGGTGAATCGATCAGTTCTTATCACATATTTTATTAATTGTGTAGTTTCTACTATTTTTAATGGATAGGAGTGTCATTAAATAATGCCTTTAATTTTGATAACAGTAATAAAAATACAAAGAATGGCAATGAGGACTGAAAATACTGCCCATTTATTTATTTCCGTTATTGATATTATGTCGAGATATTTTCCCGATAATTGCTGCACTCGATGAAAGAAATCTGCAAGGATTTGATTTGATAGTTGGAACATAGATAACTTAAATCCTGGACAAAACAAACTCTGGATTTCATGTAATGGTTCTTTAACTGTCAGAAATTTGATTCTGGTTTCGGCCTCAAACAACCGGTTGGTAGTTTATGAAATTGGAATTTTACTGGTTCAACGCTGGTGCAAATGACCTAGTACCACTGGCATGTCAAAAAGTAATTAATTGATAATACTTTCATTTGCATTTTCTATTTCCATTCCTTTCATTACTTTATTATTGTGTTCAAAATTATGTTCATTATCAATAGACCTTCGTAAATTTCTTTAAGAATATCTTTATAATGAATTGCAGCGTGTAGCTTGACATTATTTCTTAATTTTAGATCTATAATTCTGGTTACTCTTTATGATTTATGCGGATATTATGTAGAACTTGACGAAAACAAAACAAGATGTTTCCCACATATTATACTGCCATCTCCGATTTTGGTAACCAATTGAATATCCGGATATAATATTTGTATTGTTTGACGTTTAGATCTCATGTATATAGTATTCATACTTCCATTAAGACAATAGGCTTAGGCATCAAACTATGACAAAAATTAAAGTCATATTAGCTTAATTGCTTGCACATATTCTAAACCAATTTCTTAATAATCCGTTCCTTATCTTTCTTTCTATTTATTTTTTATCTTCAGTAATAAGGAATAATTACATGATTCAATATTCGATGATAAAATGAAACTGGTTTGAAAGCAAAATACAAACTGTTAATAAATTATAAGCAATTTTTTTTTAAATTGTTAAAATATGAAAGAATGATATTAGTGTTTATAATTTATATACAATATAGTATCATAAAAATAATTCAGTTATGTAAGGACATTAGCGGTGATGAAATTATAAACCCTTTTATTCTAATACTAAACTGTTTGTCTCTAAACTTTTAAAAATAAAATTAAAATCCTTCACATGGAGTTTGAAATTTCACGTATTCTTGCAAGCTTGAAGGAAGCTGATTGTCTTACTTCTGTAAGAAATATCGTAGATTTAAAGCAGAAATACATAATTATCAAGACGTGAAAACTTTAATCAGCTTAGGAGCAGAGTTTCTACGGAGAAAATTGCAGATTTTGCCCTATGGAAATTAATTGTTATTTTGATGAATAAATCGATATGTGAAGAAATTATTATTCAGCCAAACTATTAAAATATGAAATGAGCGTATATGTTTCCTTCTTCTGAAAAGTACTGATCAAAGACATGCGAAAAAATTATTATTACTATTAATACTTTTATTTTACTTTAAAAAGCGTTTTCTTTAAAAAAGAATTCGATACTGACTGAGGTATTCAAGAAATCCTCCTTCTCTAGCGAAATAAAATTTCCATTACTGCTGTTAGTAATTAATTAAAATTTAATTTTAACATTGACAGATTTATTTAAATAAATCATGCAAAACATATCATCAGTTCTTTTAAGACCAATTAATATTTTTTTTCTTGGTCTTAAAAACAAAACACAAAATTCGAGTAAACTACAAAAAATTTTAACTTACATATATTTTATTTACATATACCTTTTCCTTCTTTCAATTTCCAGAAACAAAAATTCTCTTTTAACAGCAAATATTAAGCAAGTGCCCCAGTTTTTACTAAACATAAAACAATCAATAACATAAAAAGTAGAAAAGATGCTTTCCAACGAAGTATTTTTAACAAGAGAATAACGCACAAAAATTACGGAAGAAAAAAAAATGGTTTAAAAGGAAAAGGAAGTGAACACTTTCTTTTCTTTGAGTTATAAAATATTTTCGAAGCAAAAACGTGACCAGTCATAAATTTGTCTTATTTTAAAAACACACTTTTCATTTTACGTCTTAGGAAAATTTAACTTTTATGATCTTCAAAAAGAAATTCATTTAAACTTCTAAAACGGACATGATATATTTATTATTTTAATACAGGAAGAACCTTTATTTTTAGATGCTAGTGAAAAAAATGTGTTCTTTAAAATATAATCCAAATAAAGAATGGCAGAATTTACCTATTTCTTCTAAAAAATGCAATACTTCATTTGTGAATTATTCTGTTTCTTGAATAAAGGTTGTTGCTATTTTAGATTTTTTCTGGCGCAAGGGCCATATCTGGCCATGCTGAGCTAATCATATGGTCTAAAATCATTCTATATAACAATGTTTCAATAATAAGAATATAAAATAATTTGGTCTTGGCAAAAGAAGGCAAAAGTAGGTTAGGTTGCAACATATAAAATTCAGACATTTAAAATAAGCAGTGAAGATTTAAATGTGGACGTAAAAAGTTAAAGCAATAATGTTATTTTTAGTTGTAACGCAATTTGAACACAAAAAAGGAGATGAATATAAAAAGGGAAACAGCTTTCAAGAATTTCAAAATATTTTGGTGGTACATCTCTCCCATCAAGTCTGATAAACTTAAAGACGATGATTTAAAAAAGGAATTCTTTGAGAGTTAAATGAGCAACAAACAATTAAAATGTGTTTAATGTTAAAAGCGACCCAACAATAAATATTATACCAAATAAAGAAATGAATTAAATAATTTTTGATATTTAAATTGAAATATCATTAATCAATAAAAAAAAGGATAAAATAACTTGAACAAAAGTACTACAGACATCGGTAAATTTTTTCACCGCCAGAATTAAAAGTTTTTGTTCCAAATAACACGTTATTTTATTAAAAAGTTATACTAAATTTTTGATAAAAGAATTAAAGTTGAGTTTTATGGTGATATAGAATTTAATAGCACCTACTGCATGGCAAGAAAGTAATTTGATTCAATGAAGTATCAAGAAAAATTAAAAAAGAAAACTGAATATCTTGTACATTTCTTGATGAATAACATTATTCATTAAGAAATCATTTAATACAAATTGAATGCAACTGTAAAATGAATAAATTGTTATTTATTTTTTTAATATAAAGTGCAAAACTTTTAAATAATATGGAAATCTTTTTAAGTAATATTTATTTTCAGATTCTTTTTTGAATATTCGAACCTAATAAAAATTGACCTGCACATTCTTTAATATTTCAGCAACTTTTAGTGAAATATTAAGATCACTTTTATAATTACCGAATTAAAAGGGAATCTATTTAATTAATAGCCCACACGCGAAACAAAATATATGTTTTTAAATATTTCAATCACGAAGTAAATGATATTTTATTATAATAATACCTCCGTGGATAAAGATCCATTCACTGATTTCATAATCTATTGATGAATTAGACTTCAGTTTGTGATCCCAGCACCCTCAATTCATTACTTTTACAAATAATGCATATGATAAATTTACTGAACCATAATATTTTGTAATTTTTTTATCCCGATATATAATGCTTTGGAACAGTCGTTTAAATATGTGGTGAATATGAAATTAGTTGCTGGAACGTGATTTTAAAGATTTAAAATCTTTCTTTTTATAACATTTTGATTTTTAAGGTATCCGCCTACGTTGAAAACACTGGTATTCGACCACATTGGCGATTTTTTTTAAAAAAGTGTTATTTCTTGTAATTCAGACGTTTCTCTTTCCAAAACAATTTGTTTTTTTCTTAGAAAAGGAAGGTCTAACCTATTATCCAGTGGAATTTTAAGTAAAATTTATTTTTCTGCTAAAATTTGTCTTTAACTTCAAATTTAATTTTCTTTAAAATTATCCACCATTAACATGATATCTCAAAAAATAATAGAGGTATTAACATAAAAATTTCAGCGTGTGTTTTAAATAATATGGGCAATGAAATGAACCAAAAGTTTGATTGTTGGTGAAATACTTTTTTCTGTTATAAGTGTTTTTAGAAAAATTAAGTTGCGAGTTTATGGAAAAAATGCATATATATGTATATTTTTACCCGTAATTTCTTTGCATCTCGGCATTTTTCTTAGATTTTAGTTCATTTCATTCATCATTATATTCTGTAACGTGTGTACAAAGAAAAATAGGATTGTTGCATTACAATTTTGTGTAGAGTGTTAACCGTTCTGGTTAAATTTCACTAAAATTTACCACAAATTTTCCTATTTCTAAAAAAATATTATATTCTCGAATAATATTTTTGTATTTATAGTGTTAATAATTCATAATACATCTAAAAACTAAAAATAGTTTTTAAAAAATCTTATTTCTCCAAAATTTTACTTCGAACGTAGTTGGTTACCTTAATTAAGATTGGGATAAAGCTTCGCTTTACCTTTTTTATATTTTTAAAATTTAGTTGATATACATTTTGAATGATGAGTGTTTATAAAAGGTGACACCAAGGTAAACTGTATCATTACTGATTGATTTTTTTTTTAAATTGCAATGAAAGTCTTTTTTCAAGTTGGTTGGTTAATTAGTCTTTAGTGAAACAAGAGGCCTGAATAGGCTATGCAGAACCTACACTATGTTTGAAATGAAATTACACATTATGAAACAGTTCGATAAAATAGTCATAATCAAAATTTGGAACCTATAGGAAATGAAATCAATTCAATCAATGAAATGAATGAAACCAATATACTGATATGAAATGAAATCAATTCAATCAATGAAATGAAATGAAACCAATATACTGATGAGAAGAGTTACTCCATTATATTAGGTGCAAATGAGTTAAAATAGATCATTCGATGAGAATTAAAAGTGTGTCACTCAGTTAGGATATACGCGATTGCAAAATCAATACTACATGATGGGCGTAAAGACGCTGTTTAGCCGAATAAAAGAATATATTTGTGAGCGAAGTGAATATAGCCAATTCGGTCATGTCGACTGTTCATATAAAAACAATGGGCCATAAATGAATAAATGCTCGGCTTAACGAAACGTAGCTTCTTGTTAGTCTCCAAGTCCTATAACCCCTGCCTAAGGGAAGAGATATGATAAGTAATTATCTGTTTTAAATCATGATATGGAACTGGTGTCTAACAGATACTAGAAGATGCTTTAGTAGCCCAGTCCACCTCTTCCAGCTTTCTTTTTCAAAAACATATATGTGCTCACATTCTCTGATGGTTAATCTGGATTTTACTCTGGATAAACCACGTTTCAATTAGTTAAAGTTGCTCAGTGAGTTTACATGAAATGGATTCAGGGTCATTGAAGTGAGATTCTAATGTACAATAAAAATTAGCCACGATACTAATGTGCAAATAACTTTCCAAGATAATAGGCGATGACAGGCAAGATTCGTTGTCAACATGTTTCTATTAATAATGTTTTCAATTCCAAGAATAACTGCTTCTCTAAGAATATTGCAAGCAGATTCAAAGAAATTTATTTTGTAGATTCTATAGATTATATCTATCTGTATCATCGTTTTCTTGACTAGTCGACGAGTTCTACCATTATAGATACAGTGTAATCGTCCATAACAAGGAATCAAATTCTTATTGTCTTATGTTGTACTCTGAAGAATCAAATAAGATGTTATAAGTTCTTATTCTCATGCTATCGTAAATTGTCTGCCTAATAGATAAAAAGGCACTTTTGAGTAATAAGACAAGCCCCAAAGTCAAGACTTATCGCTTGCCTTATGCAAAAATAATTAATAGAAACATTTGGCTTGTATTTTCTAATGATTTCAATTATTGCAAATAATGCATAAGTTTGTTGCTTCAGTCTGATTTTTATGTTCCTATTGTTGTAGAGATGATAATGAATATATAATTGCGTTACTTCAACTTATTACATAGTATTTACAGGGAAGTTTAGTAGGCATTTTAAATTCCTAATGTAGATATACTAAGTTAATATAAAAGTTGAAACACTAGCATATCCTGCAACCACATTCATGGCAAACATCCGTAAAGATCTCAGTTCTACAACATTCTAAGAATCAAAAAAAGTATTCAACCGGATTCTTCGAAAAAATAGATAAAAGGGGCCACACCGCCATCAAAGAAATCGATTATGACCCGATGCTTCAGAATAATATTAAGATATGTCTCTTAGGGTTCTTCGGAAGGTAATTCATCCATGCTTAAAGTCTAATTACAGCTTTACTATACTCTAGACTGAAAAAAAAATCTCTACTAATGAAAATTTTACTTTCTTTAAATCTTATTTTATCATCTCACTCTCTTAATCCAAAATATTAGTTATAATTACTAAACAGCTGCATAAAAATATTCATCTGCTTGAAATACAATCCCTTGCAATTGAATTTGCAGCAATTTGAATCCAACATTAATACTCATATTACTGATTCATTTGTAGGTTAAGAATCTTGAGTTCACAATATCCGCAATGCATTCTTCAAATCGTCAAATTGTAAGTCTTATAAACGTAATAAATAGGTAAATTTTTTTATCATCAATAAGATAACGGTTATTAATGATCAGGAGTATGTAACATAAATCTTATCTGCGCAAAGATAAGAGTTTTTATAAAATTCATCTTACAAAATTTTATTAAAATATCTTCTTTAGGTTTTATAAATTTAACAAAAGTATATTTGGGAACGAAATATAAGTATTTGGAAATATTGGTATAGCTCAAAACATTTACCTTTGTTTTTTACTATACTGTTAATAAAATTAGTTTTAGAAAATAAACAAGCATTTCTTGCTATATTTTTGATATTCCAAATCTGGATTGTAATTAGAGAATTATTTTGAAACTTTTATCATCCTTATTGTTCATGAAGTTTTTAATTTTCTACATTTATGAATTTTGGAATTCCAATTCTGAACTGCGGACTCTTTAAGAAATATTTTTTATTATTAATCGTTAAGGTAATTAAAAGCAAATTCTAAATCTAGCATTTCATCTTCTATTGCATTATCTTTCAAGTTCTTACCGAATTATTTTAAAAAGAAATAAACAATTCAAAGAGTGAATAAATAAGTTAAAAGAATGCATCTTTAATAATATATAGCTTTTCTCCTTATAAAAATGAGACACTAAAAATATTTTGAGTTTGAATTGATAAGATAAATGGAATAAGACAAATGGTGAGTGAAGATTTGAGTAAATTTTATGAGATGAAAATCATTATCTTACATGATAATATGACAGCTAATTAATTACAAATTCCCGGTTTTCTTATAACAAAGTGCTTCTTTTATTTGATAACAATAAAAAATCAAAAACTGTTCTTTGATTATGAAAGAATGATAATACTCTTTTGGAACTGCATTTTCACAAATCTTATTTCTCTTACTGTAAAAATATTCTTATCTCATTAAATTGATGTGATTTGTCAAGAATTCTCAACAGCTGAAAAAGAGTATCTTATATTCATCAGATTTGTTAAAAGTATGAATAATCTTATTAATTAATCAATCACACTTATTCAAATTTTTTACAAGGGGGTTTAAACAAAAAGGTAAGAAATGACACTGTAGGTATAAAAGAAGAATTTATTCTATACACTATAGGTATCAACGATACCAATGATTAACAAGACGATGGATTCTTTGTTGCCAGAATTCCTGTGGACCCAGTCCTTGAGTCCTTGTACCCCAGTCCTTAATTCATCAATCACAGTAGAACCATTAACTCCAATGTGTACTCCGAAGACTACACCGGCCCATCAGGACAAAAGACCGGTACTACTCACTGAAGGTATGGCTCTGCTCCATGATAATGCGAGTTCACGAGTCTTCTGGGCCACACACGTGGAACTGACCAAGTTCAAGTGGGAGCAGATCGACCATCCACCCTACAGCCCGAACATGTCAGCCAGTGATTTTCATGTGTTTGGTCCACAAGAAAAACATCTGAAAGCTCAGTGCTACAACCCGCATGGCGAACTAAAGGACACTGTGGGAGACTGTGTTGCCACAGCCACATGAATTCTGGGAGCAAGGAATTCTTCTACTAGTTAATCAATGAGATCGTAGTGCTGAGGCCTATGGTGTATACTTTTAATAAAATCTTCATTTATGCCCACAGTATCATACCATATATTTTCATTTGAATACTCCTTGTAACGAATTAATCAAATAATTATCGTTTCAGGATTATGTACGATGATAAAATAAGCTAAAATTTATTATATTAAAAATCAAATTAAATCTAAAAGTAAAGAATTATAATGTGATTGAAAGATTGAAAATATCATTTAACTAAAAGTTGATCATTGCATAGTTTTTCTGAATATATTTGAAAGGATTTTTATAAAAAAGTAAATTTAAAAAAAAAATGTTCCTGAAAAAAAAAATCATCTTTTCATCAAAATCATCTTTTCATCTTCTCATAAAAAAAATCATCTTTTATATTTTAACAAAAAGATGATGCTTCCATCAACGTGAAAGCGAGAAAGTTACATAATCGTTTGAAGCGGAAGTTCTTAAAAATGCCGTCTGATGTTTCATAAAGTTTTCTTATTTGATGATTCAAAATGTACACTTCATCACTCTTTTCCTTTTTTTTTAAATATATAAAAGAACATAATATAAGAACGACTGATAATTCTCTGCTTCAATGGCCCGAAAAACTTGAATATAAAGATTTTCTAAGTAAAATATTTTTCATTTCTGGGAAGATTTAACCACGGATAATATTTTCCAAGATACTTACGAAAGTAAAGGCATAACGAATGAATAAAACAGCTTTGAAAAAATATGAAACTTAAAGTGTTTTGGAAAAGGGGAAATTGCAAGACAATTTAAATCAGTAGGAAAAAGTTATTCTTGAAGAAAAAGGAACATTTAAATTCTTTTGTCATTCAAATTCTCTTCACGCTTATTTAATCTTGAAGAAACCACTTTAGAAACTGGTCTTTTCATTTCTATAAAATGTATTACAAAACTGGAAGAAAAAAAATTATGTCATATTCAGATTTAGAAGTTTTATTTCATCTTTTTTCATTCAACTATGTAACTACCATTAAACTTAAAAACCAGTTAAAGGGATTTATTAAATGTTGAATTCGGCTAATATAATAAATATTGCTCCTTTTAAGTACAGTTGCTTATAAAAGGTAGATTAAATGTTTCTACCATTGTAATCTCAATTTTAAATTCAATCTAAATTCATTTTTCATGATTACTTTATTCTTCAATGATAAAAAAATGATTCATTTAAAATATAAATAAGATCTTTCTAGAATGGAATTCTTTCTATTTTGGCATATTTACATCGTTAATCATGATTATATTCATAATCATACGGCTTAACATTAAAAGTTACTACAATGAACAGGGTGACCATAATTAAACTGACAGTCCTCACAGTGTTCTGTAGCGCGATCTATTTGCGAGAATGAGGCCACATTTTGTAGGAAGATTTAACAAGACGAGGGACGAAGGATT
>JAPMOQ010006997.1:183345-198898 GCA_026543055.1 Argiope trifasciata
TGTTAATAGTTTGAATGCTTGTACTGTTAAGATGCTATTAGTCTTAGATTTTAAAGACGTATTAAAGTAAAGAATAAGCATACGTCTCTCCATTTCATAAAATTTTAACATAAGAAACGCACGTGAGGTCTAAGAATAATTTTATTTATTTAAAAAGACCAAATACAACAAATAAAATGTAACGTTTTTTATTAAAATAAAATGTAACGATTAATAAAATAAATTATCCCAGAAACTTTGAAATATCAAAGTAAAAATCCAAAATCCTTCAGTTTATTATTTTTTTTCGAAAAAAGGAGGTCATTTTTACGTGCTTTTGACTGAAAAAGTTTTATTATAATAACTCAAATAGTAAAATTTATCATATACTATTACCAAGAAATGATTATTTTGTCAAAAAATCACTTCCGCAATTCTAATAAAAGTGCTTTACAAAAAGGTTTCAAATTTGATGAAGAATAAGTTAATAATATTTTTAATATACTGAATGATCACTGGGGAAAAATAAAATTTCTTAATTTGTAAGAAAACATGTTACCTTTAAAAACATAAATTGTTAAAATAATTTTTAATTTAATAAACATAATTTTTTTTCAATTTTATCCAAGCAAGCAGATATAAAACTAGTACTAGCAAATGATTAACTAAAATAATTATATACTAACACCAAGTGATTATTTTCGCTGCTGTAATAGAAGTGTTTACAGAAAGATTTATTTCATTAACAATAAGTTATTAATTGATAATTAATTTTTAATAGACTGCATGATGAATGCATTTTTGAGGTAAATAAAGTTTTTTTTAACATTACAAGAAAAACATGACATTGCTTTGAAGTTTCGAAAACAATATTCCCATTTATCTAAACAATAATAGACTCAGAGGCATAAATCAAACTTAAAAAATAGTTGCTCCATTTTAATATGAGCTTTCATATAAGACGCAACAAACAAATGAATAGTGATGATGATGAAAATGATGATGTCGTGTCCGTGTTTCCACGGGAAGGGGATGCAGTAGCTTCTGAGGTTAAAGACCCCTGAGCACCCAGAGGGCAGAAGTCTGACTTCTAGCTCAAATGAAGATGACACACTCATTCGCTTGCCCAACCCCTTTTTACAGGGGGGCACATTCACACGCCTCACAGACAGAACACAGAGTAACAACCATGCCCGAACCGGGATCATGGGGAAGACACGCTACCCGTGTGCCAGGACGCCGGCTAAATGAATAGTCAAATATTATATGCGTGTGTTTATGCAACTAAAATTTTCAATCAGCGTCATTCGAAATTTAGAATTAAAATAGCTAATAAAAAAAATTAGTTTATATTTTTGTTTTGTATGATTTATGGCATTTTACAAACCCGTAAACAGTTAGCGATTTAAACCAATTGAGAGTCTTTTGTTTTTTCAGTAGTGCCATCTAGGTCCAAGAGTACAACTTAGCTGCCTCATGCATCATATTCGTTTGCACTAACCGTTTTAACAGTGAGGGGGGACACATTCACACACCTCACAAATAGAACGCAGAAAAGAGCAACCGTACTCGCACCGTAACTCGAATTCCGTACAGTACCGTAACTCGAAAAGGCGCGCTCCCCGTATCCCAGGACGCCGACAAACATCATAAATACATGTTACAAGTGATTTTAAATCGAAAAGAATATTTAGATTTATAAAAGCAACAAATATAATTGAGTTCGATGTTTTAGCGAGCATGGTAAATTTTTTAAATATAAAATAAGGGTCATTTCTATGCTGCTTTTTAACAAAAACACTGTAAATTATCTCTTTTCAACATGCAGTGAAGAGAAAACTAACGAAAATAAAATAAAAATGTCAATAAAATGTTTTTAGACAGAAAAAAGTGTTATTTAAAACTTTTTATTCTCTTTTTATATGGTATATTTGAATTCAATTGATATAAGCATGTTACTGATTTTAGAAATTTGATTCTGTAGTTTTGAAAAAATTCTAATCTTGCGTTAAAATATTCTATGGAAAAAGAAAAGATAATTCTTGATTTCACCAGAAAATAAAACTAAATCATTTTTGAGTAGAAATGTTACGAGAATTTAACAGTAATGGCACACTCAGAGCTACTGTACAGAAAAACAGGAATTTTATAAAAGGCATGTTAAGAGAGAAGAATTAATGACTGAAGTTGAAAAATTAGCCTTTGACTACTTCGAGATGAAAGAGATAAAATTAATGAAGGGCTTACGGATGATAAGAACTCTCTAGTCCCTTATCGTGGAATAAAAAAAAAATATTACAGATATTCGGAAGAAATGCATGAGATTTCAGCAAAATATGAGAGAAATTAAAAAGAATGTACCACAGGGGGGAAAATGAAAGGCATATATTTTTAATAAAAATGCATCCAACATCGTATATTTTCATGAAGGAAAAAAAAACCACTTTTTGTTTGATTTTTTTGTACGCTCCTTGGTTCAGAGGATAAATCGAAATATTTTTGCTGAATTTGGATTTGAGTTTTCTACATTTCTATTTATTTTTAAGCCAAATGATTAGCATATTATGTGCTAATTCTGGTTTCCAATTTTATTAACTGATATATTTGTATTATTAAAAATATTTAGAATTATACTGGCCGAAAGTTTAAATGTGCATGAAATATAATTTTACAATTCAAATAATCATTCGAATTTAATGGTTTATATTAAATATTTGATGAAATCCGATATAAAACTAGAGATAGGCCGAGCCATATAAAAAGTCTTTTCTTCATCAGAGGTCAAAAGATGTATAACCCTTACCATTGCTCGGCCGACATTTCTCCCCCTCATACCATTGGCTGTATTGACGCTTCCGTGAGGCAGCTGGTGATGAGACGGAGACAGTTTACAAATTTATTTTGCAAAACGATCTCTTGAAATTGGTTTGAATTGGTGTTCAATCGAAAGGGAGATACGCAACAATAACAGCACTAATTTGGGCTGTTTCACAAGATAAATAAGTTTATATTATTTTAAATATTGTGTTCATAGCTACACTCCTGTTCATAAATTAAGATTAATTTAGAGAAATCGAACGATAAAATACATATGTCACTCGTAAATGACTACACACTTAAAAATCCTATGAAAATTACAAGAAGGCACCATATCACCGATAATTAATCACAATGACGAAAATATAAGAGAGTGAAGCATAAAAATACAGACAAAGAAGTAAAACTATCCACAAACGCTTTATAGGCCTTTCAGTTCAATAATCGAAAAGTAATGACACAAAGGACGCATTTGGATGATTTTTACATGGTAGAATTATCAGCCATCTGGAATGATGGCTGATGATGGCTTGCCCAGATGTAAGTATCCGAGTAACATTGAATCTCCCAGAATGTCATCTCCAGGTTTTGACAACGATTCCAAGATTTATGCCAATGTGAGTAGAAGTCATAGCACAGGTAACCCTCTCCTTGAGTTACAAAACCGAATGAGGACACATAGTCTTTCTTTGGCAGTTTATGCCAAAAGAAACAGATGGAGCCCTTATCTCGTTAGTTCTTTTAAGCTACTGGTAGCATAGTTTCAAGGTAAACCGTATACAGACTCTTAGAGCATTTTGGCCTATATGCTGGTAGCCTTTTCAGATGCATTCTACTTACTGCAACTCACCGTTACCTGCGATTAGCTTGGAGTAGAGAACATGCATTGTGGATACCACAACAGCTGGTTTGTGTGATGTTTTCTGACGAGTCCAGGTTTGATTCGTATTCTGATTCTTGCTAGACTTTCATATGGAGAGCACCCATTACCAGAAAAAGAACATCGTTGAATAACACCATTGCGGTGGTGTAGGATTGTTCGTTTGACAAGGAATTGTCCTGGGTTCCAGAGCTGACCTGCATGTTCAAATTGGAACCATGGCAAGCCAAATCTATCGGGGCGTCATTTTGGAAGAACATGTATGTTTGTTTCGAGTTGCCATGGACACAGAATTCGTGCTTATGGATGACAACATTCGTCCTCACCGAGCAAATACCGTAAACGAATGCCTTCAATCGGAGGATTTTACACAAATGGAATTCTCACAGGACTTAAATCCAATAGAGTATGAGTGGGAATGCTTGGCTGACGAGTTCCGTCAACCACCTCTACTGGAACTTCGGAGGGCATTACTTGATGAGTGGTGTAATATTTCCCAATATCAGATCAATAATTTGATACTCACAATGCCTAGGCATTGTACGGACTATATTACATCGTTTGGGAGACGTACTATATATTAATAATCATAACACAATGTAATATTGTTTTTTCTAAATAGGATTTATTTTTGTTATTTGCTCCAGGGAGCAAACATTTACAATTTTTATAATTGATATTAAACATATTACATCCTATTTTTCCTTTATTTGTTGTTTAATAAATAGGCTTTACAAATAAGTCATATTTGTTTTGCTTCTGACTCTTTGTTTTCCTGCATTTGTATTATCCTTAATTTATGAACATGAGTGTATTACGGATTTTACTCAAAGGCTTTATAATTTGCAATTTATTCCAAAGGTAATCATTTCTCCTTATCAATTACTAAAAATATAATTAATATTTTCGCAGTAATCTAATTTTACAATTTATGATTCATGTATGATACCCACATTGGCCAATCCTCTATCAGAAACAGTTTACAAAACGAAATGAAAATCTTTCTAAATGGAAGCAATGAAAATTGAATGACACTTTTAAGGAATTTTCTTTGAAATAAGCTTTATTAGTTAAACTTCAGTTAATTTTGTCCGAATAATTATAGAAAGCCTTAACTCGAAGCCTCTGAAGGGAAACTCTTTAATATGAAACATGTTTTTGAATAAATATTCTTAACTCATAGAAGACTCATTTATGAAAAATATGACGAAAAGCTTTAAAATTTTAAAGGCTTTTTTCTTTTTGGATGTATCTTTCAGCTAAACTAAATGAGGTTGAAAATCTCTAACACTTTGAACAAATTAAGATACTTTAAGTATAAATTAACTTTGATGAATGATCAGAGGAAGTGAAATTTTTCCGAAATGAAAGGTTTAGAAACAAATGAGGTGTCACTTTCTTTAAATTCTGCGCTACATTTTTGCCAGAGAATAATTTCTCTCACAAATTCCACGGAGATATATTGGACTTAACTGTGATCCATTTACATCTTGTAACATATTTTCAGGAAATCCTTTACAAAGAGTATGAATGGATGTCGGAATAATCTAATGTCTCTACATATATCAAAAACCCTCTTTGTAAAATATGTGCAGGTAAATCTAAAATATTGTCTCGTTAAATCATTTCTTGCAACTCTTTATGAAAATTCTAAATGTTATCCTTTTAAAGAATGAATAATGCATAGATATTATTTATGTATATTTTAAAGTTTTCATTACATACGTATGTTGAAATGCATTATTAATATTCTTCTCATTAAAAGGAATAATTTCTTATATATGAATCATTTCTTTCACATTTTAAATATTCCATTATTTAAATGAGATCTATTTCCCTTTCATAAATATAGCAAAAATACTCAGAGTGATTTACATTCTTTTAAAAGGTATTTCATTGATTTCAGTATATAATGATTTGATTTTATATTCTTTTTTAATCTTTTTCCATTTATTGCAGTATATATGGATTTTAGCTTACATTCTTTAGCATTTTTCCATTGATTTCAGTTTATACTCTTTTAAAATTTTTGTTTCCATTGATTCAGTACATATTGATTTCAGCTCATGTTATTTAAAAAAAATTCTATTGATTTCAAAATATATTTATTTCATTTTATGTACTTTTTAGAATTTTTTTAATTAATTTTAGTTCATATACTTTTAGAATTTTTACTTTGATTTCAGTATATGTTGATTTCAGTTTATATATTTTTTTCAGTTTTAGAAATTTTTTTCATTATTTTCAGTTTTTACTGTTTTTGAATTTTTCCATTGATTTCAATAGATATTGTTTTTAGTTTGGATTATTTAAAAATTTTTTCAGATTGATTTCAGTAATAATATAATTGTAAAATCAGTTGTAACCAGAAAAGTTGAACTCATGTTACTTAAGACTTTTTAAAATTAAACAAGCAATTGAAATATATGACAATTAGAGCCTTCAACAACTAATATTTTTTTCTTTGATGTAAAATCATATTTATCATGTCATTCTTTTTAATATTACATTTTTTTACATTAAAAATGTCTTAATTTAGTAGCAATGACTAAAACTGCTTAATACATCCTTGAAACTATATTTAGTTACCACATCAAGATAGATATTTTCGATTAAGTCAATAATTTAATTTAGTGAATATGACAAAAACTCAACACTTCAATTTGCTGCATGTAAGAGTACTACTCATTTAGTGGCAGCCTTTGCACGTTTCTGTTAATATTCTTGATTTATTTTCCGGTGATGAGTATATTTTTATATGTGTTCATTATTCTAGATCTGATTTGTATTTTCACTTTGTATTTATGTCATTTACTTATTTTTCCCTTTATATAATGAGAGATATATATGTTTTTAGATATTGGTATATTGTTTGATATTGCTGTATAGTATACTATGTCTTCCCCTCTTTGGACATTGTGGAATTATTTTTATGCTTATGTGTGTTACTGCTTTCACTATGAACTTTTCAACTTAGAAAGCTAATTCTATGTTGAAGCGACTAAGTACTTAATTTAAATATTTTATTTTAAACATATGAACTATAATATATGTTCTTATTTACCACCAATATTTTGGCGATGATTGTAAGTCTTCCAATAAATAAATAAGAGCTCTGCACCTGGCAACCATCAAAGTCTTACACCCTTTCAAGTAGACAGATCTTCATGGGGATAAACCAAGAGCAAGATCAAGGTAGCTCATTGTAATTAGCACACAAATTCAATTATAAGAAGAAACAAATTTTGGGTATAATACAATTGCTCAAAATTAAAAATTGATTAGCTTATTGAAGTTTAGGGACGTAAAGCCTAGTACTCACTAAATTGCGACAGAAAAATATCTAGTTGTAATATTAGCACACAAACAGTACTTCTTTTCAAAAAATTTAAAATTAAAGTTAAAAAAATTTTCAATTTTGTCTAATTAGAGTATCTGATAATAAATTGTATAAATGATTTATTTATTCAAATCACTTAATCACTTGCTCATACCACTTATCCAGACAATTTATTTACTTACTCAGATATTTAAAAATATATATTTAAATATAGTAGAACATAATGGAAATTGACTTCACTTTATTTGTAATATTATAGAGATGTATAGCTTTCTTTAAATTCTTCGAGAACTCACATATGACTTTATCTAATTATAATCTTATTAATTATTAATTCCTTATTCATTACATAGCATATTTTTAAAGGTCACAATTACACATGCTGATACATGCCTTATTATTTATAATGATATTGTAAATTTCAGAAACTTTTTGACTGCAAGCGATTATGAATGAAATTTCAAAAATTAATTGTCACTCAAGGCAGGAATTGCTTATGAAATTGGATTAAATATTAAAGAACATCAAACCGTTTTTTTTTCCTTTTTAGTTCAAAAGGAATCTTATTAAATGTCCTGATATAAGTAAACACATTTCTCGCTTGAAAATACCAGATTTATTTAATATTTTAATATCTTTAAAATGAAATTATTGAAGAGTTCGTATTATAAACTAAAAGGTGGTGATGAAAATGTAGATATTTTAATATGAATTTTATAAATAATTTATCATTAAACGGGTTATTTTTCTGCTTAATTTTTTAAGTAGTAATAATTCAAATAAAGAAAATAATCAATAAAATACTTGGAAAAGATATTTTGATAGCTTATATACAATACTGAAAATCTAATTTCATCCAATCGAATGAATATGGACCGTACAACAAATTTAAAGATCGATATCGAAGTTTTTAAAAAAATTTATTCAGAGAAAATTTATCCATCCTACTTTCCACGTGCAAGTGAGCATGATAGCGTCAAATGCAGTATAATTTTATGTAGTACCTGGAATAAGATCGTTATCCGAGAACGTGCAAGAACGTTTCTAGAGATCACTTCTATTGGTAGTTTTTTTAAGTACTCTCTCTATCTGTGTGTGCGTGTATGTGTGCTTTAGTATCTATGGCTGATATAATGAAATACGATATTCAAATTTAGCTTACGAGGCTTCAGTACAGAAATTCTAATTGCTTATAATTTTTTGTGTTCAAGATATTCTTTTTTCTACGTCATTTCTTAATCAGTTGCACACTAACTTTTTGTTGGAAGAATTAATGTCTTAAGCTATTCAAAGAAATAAATGTGAATTGTTTATTTAAAAACAGATTAAAGAATTGAAGAGTTTTCTGCAAAAAGGAGATAGCTCCAATTATTCAAATTTGCATAAAGCCTGTAAAAACTTCAAAAACTTCTAAATTCCAATGAAACAGACAACTCCATCTCTTGAGTAATTTGAGTACTAAGAATTTAGCTATATCTTTGTGGCTCCAAATGAACAAGGAGTTTTTTTACCACATATGCCTCTAACATAATACATATAACTCTTAATTCCCCCAAAATGGAGTTACATATTTTTTGCAGCAAACACTTCAATTGCCATTTTGCTATAGAAGAAACTTATCTGAAATATGATTTACAGGATAATAACTACCAACTAATCTCATTTTAAATTTCCACAGGAATTAAAACCGATACATCATTGATAACAATATCATTATAATTGTTATATACATATAAATGAACGACTGATGATAAGATACGACGGTATGCTGCTGGCAAACGTAATGCGTTTTATTGATTTGAATATATTTAAGCAAGTTTTATTAAAGTTTCAAGTATATTTCGAAATATAAGGTTTACTTTTCACATTGATTGAAAATGTAATTTTATAAAAAAAATTACGTAACGAAAATGATAGTTTCATTTTGATTGGTTAGGTTTATTTTATCGATTTTTATAATAATAGAGACAGCATTTTTATCATAAAATTTGCATTTTATATACACGTTAAGTTTTTCATTACATAAAATTTCCAAAGATGAAATGCAGAATAAAAGAAAAACCAAACGAATTCTTATGAAAAAAACAGTAAATTTTCAAAAAAGAAATTAATTGAGTAGTAATAAACTTTTTTAGTAATCACTTACTTTTTCCAGTTTACCTTCGTACGGCAGTAGCATGCTAGTCGCCCCATAATAAATCATGTATTGAATATCGTCCATGTCTATGAGATGTTGCAAATTAATCACACTTAATCCCCTTGAATCTGTCGATGTCATTCCATGGTCCGATACAACCACTAGATTAATCTGTTGAAAATAAACAAAGATTCTTGTGAAAAGAATTAAATAAGGCGCCAAGATAATAATGAAAAATCCCAGATTTCGATTTTAATAATTATTCTTTAACAAGCTTCATATCTGAAATATATAGGTAAAGTTATCACACTTTTTTACTAATTTTATAATCCAGGAAATAATTTCTAATATTTTCTAATTTTTAAATTGGATTTTTAATATTTTTCGATTTATTCTACTAAATAAAAATACTGTTATTATTTAAAGAATCTGATAGTAAATTTTTTCTCCTTTTTTCACTATATGACTCACCTATAATGATTTTAAAATATACACTGATGGAAAAAAATCCCAACACCAAGAAAAAATTATTGTACAGTAATGAAAATTTAGGAATACATTTGTCTAGGTAACATATTTAATTGATTAAAGTTTCAAGATCACAGGTAGAGCCATTTCAAATGTGAAATGTTGGTACATTAGTAACCGATGTAACCGCCAGAATTTTGATTGCAAGCATGCAAACGTGCATGCATTGTGTCGTACAGGTGTCGGATATCAGTTTGTGGGATGGAGTTCCATGCCTGTTGCACTTTGGGGGATCAATGCAGGGACGGTTAATGCTGGTTGTGGATGACGATGGAATTGTCGTCCAATGATGTCCCATACGTGCTCGATTGGAGAAAGATCTGGTGATCTAGCAGGCCAAGGCAACATGTCGACACTCTGTAGAGCATGTTGGGTTACAACAGCGGTATGAGGGCGAGCATTATTCTGTTGGAAAACACCCCCTTGAATGCTGTTTATGAATATCAGCACAACAGGTTGTATCACTAGACTGTTACAGGTTGTAACACATCTCCACGGTGCGTGGGATAACCACGAGAGTGCTCCTGCTGTCATACGAAATTGCTGCCCAAGCCATAACTCCAGGAGTAGGCCCTGTGTGTCTAGGCCGCAGACAGGTCACTAGCAGGCGTTCACCTGGCCTTCTTCTAACCAACAAACGGCTATCACTGCGACCAATGCAGAACCGACTTTCATCAGAAAACACAACACATCTCCACTCCGTCCAGCAATGAGCTCTATCTTGACACCACGCACGTGGCAAACGGCAGTGGTTTGGAGTCAGTGGAATGCACTGTACAGGGCGTCTGGCTCGGAGCTGTCCTTGAAGTAACCGATTTGTAACAGTTCGTTGTGTCACTGTGGTGCCAACTGCAGCTCGAATTTCAGCTGCAGACGCAGTACGATTAGCCACAGCCATACGCCGAATACGACTGTCTTTCCTCTCAGTAGTACCACGTGGCCGCCCGGAACCTGGTCTTCTTGAGGCAGTACCTTCCCTTGACCACTGCCGCCAATACTCATGCACCGTAGATACATTCCTGCCAAGTCTTTCAGCAATATCGTGGAAAGAAACCCACCTTCTCGAAGCCCTACAACACGACCTCGTTCAAACTCAGTGAACTTTTGATAATGGCTTCTTCATCTTCTCAGAGGCATCCTTGACTAATATTAACTCACTACGTCGAATCTCAACTGTAAATAACGATCACGAGCCTTACAGCGCTTATTTAAGGCAAACCTCATTTGCATGTTCATAGTGTCGCTACTAGCGCCACAATCATGCGCGTAGCTCAAAATTTGAATCGACGTCATCTTTCAGATGTATAAACATGTCTACCAAATTTCGTTTATTTAACACAGCTCCTTCCTAGTGTTGGGATTTTTTTTCTATCAGTGTAATTTATATAAGACTTAAAAATGGAAATATATAAGAATATTTCACTATTTAGTGCGTTAATACAAGTTTGTCTTTTAAATTCTGTTATGGGTTTATTTTTCTTTTATATAAATTTTATTTAACAGTCATAAAATAGAAATTTCTATACTTTGACTGTCGTATTCAATGACAAATTTAAGACGACGATATTATGCAAGAAGACATTTACGAATTATCTTGTTGAAGCATCGTATGATTAGCTTAGAAAATCTACTATTTATCTCAGCAGTAAACAGATTAAATAATGTTAGGATTGTGAAATAATTCATTTTAAAAAGATTAAATTCTTTTAAATTTATGCCAGAAGAGTGTCATAGTTATTGTGTCTAATACGTAGATTATTGAAGTATTCACCGATTGTCATTCAATTAGTTTACAACTACTATTTTTCTTTTATAATTTACCCATAATGATGTAGACATTTTAACTTTTTGATTGAAAAATTCAAGTTGAACAAGTTGGTGATATTATGCCCGAAACCTGTTACGAATCACTCATATTAGTTTTTTAATCTACTATTAGTTTTTATGACCGAAAATATATTTATTTCAGCAGTCAACTTATTAAAAGCATGTGCCCTGGCTTAGGGCACCGTGATCTGGGCATCCTGGATTCGAGTCCTGGTTCAGACGTGTTTGTTCTTCCCTTGTGTTCTATCTGTGAGATGTGTGAATGAGCCATCTTATAAAAAGAGGTTATACAAGCGAAGGTGCGTCATCTTCATTTGAGCTAGAAGTCAGGCTTCTGTCTTTGGGTTCTCTGGGAATTTTACCCTCAGAAACCACTGCATCACTTTTTCGTGTTAACATGGACACGCCATCATTATCATCAACATATTAAACTAAAATGGGATTTTAAAATAATTTATTTTAAAAAAAGCTTAAATTATTTTAATTGCATGTCAAAACTATGTCATAGCTCGGATGTCTAATATATTGACTTATCAAGATCTCACCAATTGCTATATCCGTTATCTATTTAGTTTACATTCACAATCGGAGTAGATGAACTCTTCTATGCTATAGTTAAATGAAATCGATGAAGTAATCGCTAATTAGGTATATACATCGACTCACAGACTTAACCCATGGCAAAGAAATTATTAGAAATATTGCATATTTTGTGTTTATAAATTTAAAACTGCGATATGATTCTGCAACAGATTATTTTCAAATAAAATTGTTTCTTAAGAAAGGAAAAATATTTCAGCAAAGCAAAATTCTTTAAGCCTAATCTAATTTCTTCAATATTAATTATTGCATTAACTCTGCGCAGGTCGCGTGGATTACAATAGCAGTTTTAAGTGAGTTTGATGTTTAAAAAATAATTAAGAAGAAGTGCCTTGTTATGTTTAAAATTGATTAAAGAATGTTGATTAATTATTTTGGAGTTTTATTTTGATTTGAAAATGGACTACAATTGTAATCCCCGCGACCTTTTACGTGATTTTATAGAGCGCGACCAGTGCAGGGTTAAATATATTATTACATTGTTATGAATTGCAGTACTTTAAGCAGTATTATTATTCAGCAGTACTTACAGTATTTAAAAGATTCAGGTATTTTCTAAAACAGTAAAATGAAAACAGTGTATTATAGTATATATTTTTTCTTATATACTATATTAGTATAATATAACAATACATAGCATACAGGGTGTCTCAACTGGGAGATATCTCAGGAGGTCAAAACCTTGACCACCGCTTTTACTAGTTAAATATTGATCCTAGACATATTCTGTAAATTACAAAGGTGCATAAAAAAGGAGCCAAATGCAATGAAATCAATTAAAATTTTTATGGGATTAAACTTTAAAATATACAAAGTTAAATTTTTATACAATCCCCTACAAAATGTTTTCCAGTGAGTTAAATGTGCCCCATCCTCTAATCAGATCATGAACAAAATTTAATTATGAATTCTCAAACATATGTCAAGACAAAGTTGGTGGAGGGTCAACCACAAATTAAAATGCAAATGTTTACATCTTCAATGCAGATGACGTGTCTCAGGTGTGCATCAAAAGAAAAGAAAATGTGCTTCATATCTTAAGCTTTAAATATAAATTTTAAAATTTATGCTTCCTGCAAAATACTTTAAAATTTAATTACAGAATATAACTCAAAAATAACACATTCAATGAACTTGTAAAAACACTTAAACTACATTTCATTATGTAAACTTAAGAAATTTTTTCTTCAGTAATATTTCCTTTAAGTTATTATTCTGACACATTTTTAATCTTTTGAACCAACAAATAGCAAAAATATTATTTATTTATTCAATTATTAATTTCTTTGTTTATTTGTGTACGACTCCTAAAACACGTACATCCGATATAATTTCTCCTCTTTGTGAATTCATACCCAGGCATCGAAAGTGGCATATTCAGCATTTATGTAATTTGAAAATTTTTTTGTAATTAAATGGTGAAATTTTGAACATGACCTTATTAGAGGATGGAGCATATTGGAATTTTTTGTACGGGTACGTATAAAAATTAAATTTTGTATTTTTTAAACTTTACTCCCCTGGAAATTCTAATCTACTTGATATCAACTTTAATGAAATCAGTTAGAATTTTCACCTTTTTGTACGCAAATTTGTAATTTATAGTATACGCCTTTGATAAATAATTAACGAATAAAAGCTGCGGTCAAGATTTTTGAGACACCCTGCATATTAATATAATACAATATAGTATAGTAACACTTAAAAAGAATTGAGCTGACTTTCTCTTTCATTAAATATCTTCTAGATAGAATCCACTTTAGCCAAAGCTAATATTGTCTGCAAGCCAAAAGACAAATTTAAATAATTCGAATCCCGCAATGCCACAATATATCATTGACGCGTATCTGAAGCAATTAATTCTCTTAAAATAGCCACTGAATAGTTTTGATACAATAAAAAGCATGAATTAATAACTGATTTGAAAGATAATACGAAATTCCAATGATCTGATGATACCAAGTTATGCTTTATATGCAAGTAATAGGAAGCTATTTCAATTTTGGAATTAATCTCACAAAATGCAAATTATCAATTTGAAATCAAACATTGAGAAATCTGAATTAATAATCACTTCAATCTGAGAGAAAAGATTTTAATAGATATTAATATCCCATCATTTCATATCAAAAATTGTAAAGAATATTTTACTACATTTAATTCATAAATATCCAATCTATACTCTTCTATTAATGAACTCATAGAAAATAATGATCAAATATTACGACTTTCTAATTTTAATTCACATCTAAATAATACTCTTGATGACCCTTTGAAGGAGTAATTAATAATTTAGAAACATTGTACTGTCTTCCTTTGAAGTATATTCTTCAATCGTTAAAGAATTATGAGGTCAAATCAATGAAGATTCTTTTCAAAAATATATCGATCGATAACAAAATTTTCATTGTCATTGATTGGAAAGCGAATAAGAGGGGAAAAGTTTTGTGGGCTGGAAGAGAAGTCCGCATTTCTGAATAAATAAAAGATTTCATAAAATCCATTTAATATAAACATAATACTTTTATTAACAAGATTTCAAGTAAAAATTGGATAATTGCTTTCTGCATCGATGAATCAGAAACAAACATTACTGATTTTTTTCCTACTCAACCAAATAGTTTCTAAATAAAATCTCGTCTGCTGAATTTTCGGTATTTAAACACTGTTAAATGAAAACATTTTTTTAAAAAGACATTTTAAAAAAATTTTCTTAGTCATCAATAATGTGGATATCTGTCATTTAATAAATACATCAGAACGTAAAACATTTTTTTAATGTTTTGGATGTATTTATCAAATTGATGGTTTAGTTTGATGGCGTAAATGTCATTTGATATATCAAATTAACGTAAAAAGGGATGTTCAATAATATGGTTTCAAATATGTTTATATTTAAGGAATTTGGTACATTGGCAACATTTATATTTAAATTTAAACATTTTGTTGTGAAAATAATTATACTTCTATAGTTGGAAAACCTTCTATTTGAATACTTTTAGAACTTAATTGTAAGCTAACCTGTTATTTAACGATATAAAATTAAATTTTAATTTTATATCGTTAATATCACCTGAAAGATATTTCAAATTTAAAAGTAATAAATAACGAAAGGCATTACAAATTAAAAGATAATTTAAACAAAAGTAATTCGGATCAATCAAGGAAAATGGGAATGAATTTTGCAAATATTATGCTTTTTCAACTTAAAATTATAATTTAAAATAGAACACAACCCTGTTACTTTTGAGACTAAATAACCGTATATAGCATAATTAATTGAATAATATTTTTAAAAATAATTTATTAATTAATCATCAACAGACATATAATTTTCACCATTGTGTCATTGTGCTCTTTATTGCGTAGGGACTATGGTGAATTGAGAATACGTGTTCTTGGTTTTAATTATAATTACGCACATTTTTGAATATATATATATATA
>JAPMOQ010006997.1:199298-211029 GCA_026543055.1 Argiope trifasciata
AAAAAAAAAATAATAATACACGGGTGCAATGAAAAAATCACCAAAATGTCGCAAATAATAGTTAGTCGTGAAAAGTAAAAAATTGTCAAAAAGTCACCAAAAAGGCAAAATTACGTCAAATGTCACGTAGTTACACTTGACGACTTTGTTCGCGTTTTGTTCACATTGGCAACATTTGTTTTGTCATTCGCTTCGCTCGGCGACTTGTCTCGCTTTTGGCTGACATTGGCGACATCCTGCGCCCGCGTAGTGGAAAAGTACCCATTTTACATATCCCTGATTAAAAATTTATATGCTTCACACTTGCGTACATTAAAATCTAAAGTCAGGTTTAAAATACACGGATTTACATCCAAGCCATCAAATTAAATCTAGATTTCATTGATGTTATGCATGCTTGTAGACGACACAGGCATGAAATTATAATGCTTTTATGTTTGTTAACCAAAATAATTCCTTTATGGACATCTCAATTCGATCTAAAAATAATGTGACATCTTTAAATATCTTAGCATGCATTATACTTAAATATCAATGAATATAAATGGCAATAAATTTCCATAATGGAGGAATAAAAATTTATTGAAAAAGGGGAAAATGTCTCATCTAAAGACTGGATGAAACATTTAAAATTTTTAGAACAGTTGATAAATATAAAATATTGAAAAGAAAGAATATTCCATCAAAATTCGGAATAGTTATAAATTTATTTCAAGAGCCAAAAATAATTTTCTACAATCAAAATTATGGTTTTACTTTATAAAGTAATGCTAACATAAAAGCCAGTATATCTTTCACAAAAACAATATCAAACGATTACCAACAGTATTATTGAAGAAAACCGTTGTAAAAGAAAAAAGTCCGTTAGGGAAAATTGCATATTATTTACCTTATTCAAGAGCCCTCTGCTTGCCATTTCTCTCTGCACTAAATCCAACAGATCGTCGATATCCTTGACCGCCTTTTTTCTCTCTATAGAATTCGGGCCGTATTTGTGACCTGTAAGGGATGAAGTCTAAAGTGAAAAAGGAGAAAAGGAATATCTCTTTTAAGTCTAAATCATTTAAAATATAAAATTTATAATATATAATGATTTACTGGGAGGAATCAAACATTTTATTCAGTTCTAGTAAATAATGTATCAATTTACAGAAATAATCTTGTTGCATTCTTAAATAATTAAGTAAAACTTCCGCTGCAGGAAAATGTCATACATAGCTCTTTAAATAATAATGTGAATATTAAAAAACTATTATTTAACAATCTTTTCATTTCTAAGCCAATATCACTGAATTAAACAAAAATGGAATTTTATTATCTTTCTATTCAACTTTATAATTCAGCGAAATTTTATTATATTAGATGCTAAGAGAATAACATATCCATAAAATAAAGCATAATTTAACTATTTATTATATCAGGCGAAAAGTTTCAAAGGGAATCACCCGTAAACTCTTTGTAAAACCTAATATTTCATTTCAAAACCAATAACACAGCTCACAAATTAGCCTTTAGAGTTCGGATAGTACTTCTCATTCACCATTCAAGACAATGTTGCAATTTGTCCGGTTTTTAACATTTTTTTTCCGTGAAAAACGCCTTTACAAAGGGTAAAAAAAAAGATGTAGATTAATTTTCAGGGAAATTCAACTTAAAACAATATTATGTATATATAGATTTAGATATATAGATAGACCGAAAAAATATTTTTAATCATGCTATACTTTCGAATCAGTATACTTAATATATTTTATCTAACTCTTACCATAGAAATCCACTGGTTCGTAATAAATCTGTACCAATTGCATTTCATTATTCCCCAATAACTGCAGAGCAGATAATAAAGCTTCTCGAGTATCTTCATTTACTGTGGGCCAAGCGTATCCAACATATTTGTATTTGCGACAAAATGTAGGTTTTCTGCCACGTATTTCAACCTATATTGAAATAATTAAAATATAATATGGTTTTGAAATATCGCTTTTACATGTATGTAAAAAATGATCAACTGACAATTTTTCCCTTTTTTGATTGTCAGCCAATTTTATTAATCTAACTCGGAAATTTTTTCATTACCCGTATAACTCACACGCATTCTTGATAACTGGGGTAGAATGATGATTTAAAACACCGCAGTTCATTATTTACTTTAGTTGAGATGTTTTTTACGTTCTAAATTGTTATTAAAACTGCTTCAATCAATAAACAGTCAATAAAAATTTTTCAGTTTTGAAAGGAAAAAAATACAAGTTTTTATGCATCATTAATGAAATACCTTAAAAAATTAATTTAATAAAACCTTTTTCTAAATTGACTTTTATTTGTGTTTTAAAATTTTAACTAGTTTTTTTTTTCAATTACTACTATTAATTCACACTCTTTCTCTATATATTTATTTACATATCTTGTTCAAATTTTCAGTCGTTACTTAAATAGTTTTTTTTTCATCCTCTTAAGTTCAAATAATTTTTTTAAAACTTACAGTTAATGACACTTAATGTAGATACAGTTTACAATTATTATTTCCTTAATTAAATTTAATTATTTTTAATACTTTACATAGAGTTTTAGCAGTTTGTAATGAAAATTGAAATCAACAGACAGCAGCTCAATTGGTAAAATGCAAGGATTTCAGTATTTTTCACGTAAAGGTGAAGATGCGAACTCAATTCTTCCAAAAATCAATAATTTTTTTGATAATTATTTAATAAAAAATATTAAAATAAACAAATTTCTTTGTTGACCTAAATAGGAATCGAGTTTAAGAAATATATATATCACTTGTTATCTTTGATTTATAATTTACTGTAATAAATATTGTAGAACCACGAAATCATTTTTCTCAAATTAAATGCGAGGTAAGTTTCGTGTTATCCATATGAAATAAAAGCTGATTTTAAAAAAGTGAATCCGTGATAAAGAAAGAATCAAAATATTAAAACAATAAATTGCTAAAAAACATATGCGTACAAAAAATAACAAAACTCTTCTCCGTTAAAGAACAACCAAAAAAATCCCTTCTACAAACATATAAAATAAAATATCTAATATTATCTCTTTTAATCAGAATACGATTTTAATGTTCGCTAAATCTCATGCAAGCAGCTATCTATTATTACGTAAAATCAACAAGAAAATAATACAGAGGACGACATAGTTGCCAAAATACACAAATATAATTCACTTTATATCACAATTAAAATAAATTCGAGTGGTGAACTTTTATTTATCCATCAAGAACAAAAGAAACTCTTGCCAAAGAAGAAAAATTTTATTTATGAAAAACTTAAAGCTTTATAATCTTTATGTTTTTAATAACAGAATAGTTTTAATTTTTGTTTTGAAGTGCAGAATTAACCTGTATTATCAAAAATAAGCAATCCATCAGCAATAATCCCATCCATTATTAAAATAAGTGTATGCAATATCAATGATATAAGTGCTATTATCCATATATTCAAGGAGATTATTAACATATAGAGAATAAATTAAATTTACACAGAATAAATTATATTGATGTTAACATATGCACACATACAGGAATACATCAAATACAAGAAGAGATTAATGCCAACAGGAATATATTAATAATAGAAAATACAGGGATAGATTAATAGCTATGAGGTAAGAGAAAAATTAGAATCAACCATTATTTAATTATTTTAATTATTAAATCTTTAAGAAAAAGGTGAACTTTTCTTTGAAATACCGTCACATATTTAGAACAAAATCAACATATTTAATAATTATAAGGAAAATAACCGATTTAATTTTCAATACAACTTATTTTATAACCTAAAATCCCCATTTTTTATTGTAAAATTATTTTTCTATATTACAATTCTATTTTCTTTCAGATAAAATGAAACTTTATTGTAACATCATTCAGATTAAGAAATCCATTACATTCCGAAGAAAAAGAAAAGAAATTTTAACTGACGAGCTTAATTCTTTTCATGAAAATTGCAACTACAGTAAATTCCTGCTTTTTATCCATAATACTTTGTATTTATCCATAATTCGCTGTGTATTTTCATAACACATTGTTGCTTATTGAAAACTGTAGAAAATAAAGCAGTTACAAAAACAACATTTGCCTAAGACATTCATGAACAACTGGGGTTTTATTTTAGGCAAATTTCGCAGAAAATCAATTTGTCTGAAACGGGAAGTAATTTAGTAAACATATCACCTGACATCCGTCCCACCAGTAGAGCGCCGAGCGCAATCCCTTCTTTTCCGCAGTGATCCACAAAGGTTCCGCACTGTCCCACCAATGCGGAACCGAGGCTGTGTCATTAGGGCCCATTAAGAAGAAGTCACCGAAATGAGGGTCATACATCATGTTCTGCACAAAGCTGTGGCTCTCCGCATACAGTCCTGAGAAAGGAAAGAAAAAAAATGGTGGATGATAATACTTAAAAGATACAGTGGGTAATTTAAAATGATAAGACTGTCCTTTTAAAAAATGGTAATTGCTTGATGTTCAGATTTTTATCAACTAGATCCTTCTAGTTACATTTACTTCGGTTACTTCTTAATACTTAAATTGTAATTTAACTTTGTGCCCTTTAAGACAGTTAAAAGTTGAGTATCTTCTTGGTGCTCTTATTATAAATTAGCATTGAATCTTTAGATTCAATTCATATTCTTATCCACATTTACTTCACCATGTTGAGATTGTTGTTAGTTTATGATAAAGGAACGATGATCTTGAGATAAACAAAACAGTTTTTTTTATATTATAGTAATAATTAAGAATTAAAGCATTTAAATTATTTTACTTCTTGATATTCGGATAATATTCTAGCATTAAAGCTTAAAATGAAAGAGGAACGACCATTTAAGAGGACAGCGGTCTTTGAAAAAAAAAAGATACATTGGGTAATTGAAAATTGGGTAATTATTGTCTTTTTGAAAAAAAAAATGCAATTGCTTGATGCTGGAATTTCTGTTAAAAATTATATCTTTCTAGTCATTCATTTCTGCTAATTATTAAAAATTGGACATTAATCTAGTTTGAAACTTTTAACTGTTTAACTATTTTGCCCGAATGCCATACATGCATTAATTTAACAAATTATGACAGTTGTAATCAAAAAGGAATCAATTTATAACGATTATAATTCAATATTAAAACTACTTCGAATAAATAGATAAATCAAGTATTCAGTGAATGTCCGTTTGAATCGAAATAAGAAAATAGAAGGTGCTATCTTATAAGATAATAAAGAAATTAAAAACAGTTAAATGATTAAGGCAGTTATTTCTTCTTACTCGGATTACAATCAAACACTGTGTCCTTTAAAACCATTGGTCTTATTAATTGAATATATTCTTGACACTCTTATTATAAACTGACATCGAATTTTTAAGATGCTTACTTCATTACACGGAATTGTTGTTGTATTATGGCACTGGGATTATAATGTAACTACCTCCCTTTTATAACCATTTTTTGCATAGATTGCTAGGTTTTAGGCTGGGTATTATTGTTATGTTATGTTTTACATTAAAAATATTTCATATTTTAATTTTATACAATTAAAATAGACGAATTCATTTAATACCGTTTACTGTAAATTATAAAGTGCTCATATTACAAAATAATTCCAAAAGTCCTGCTACATTAAATTAAAAACTAAATACAAATTTAAATTTATTAAAATTTAAATTTAAAACTATTAATAAAAACTAAAAAAGTAACTACAATTAAAAAAGTTATTTTTAATCTTAAGATAATACAAAATGCGTTTTTATAAGAATTGTTTTGAATGATATGAGCATCATTTTTTTTGTAGGCAAGTCATAACAATTACGGCTAGACTGAAGATTAATATATGAGTGCCACGATTATATTTGGCTATTTCCCTCTAAATATAATCATGATAATTTTCAGATGGTATACAGAGAGGATTGCCGACATTTAGAGAATTTTAGGGACTATTAACAAGATTTTGATACAGTTTCCGAGAAAATGTACATTTATCTTACCAAAATTACTTATCAAGAAAATTAAACCTATTTTTATCGTTGATTGATTTTTGTTTTGTTTTATATCTGTTTTTTTTATTTCTTTTATACATTCTATCCTCTGACTGAATGTTTTCTTAAGTGGCATAAGAAACTCTCTATAGAACACATATAATAATGTTTCGAATCTGTACAGGTATAAAAATGTTCAATTACATTCTTATGGGGCTTTTCTTTATATTGGACTGTTTTCATTCGAAAATTAGAAATAAGATTGATTTCTGAACCACGTAAGGTGGCATTTATTAAATATATAAATGTTAAGAATCATTAAAACAGCTATTTATTAATACTCTGGTAATAATTACGCAACAATACTTTGTAAAAGTTTTTTTTCTTGATATTTACCTTCTAATATAGTTTTAAAGCATAGAATAAATGGGAATGGTAATTTAAGGGAACAGTAATCTTTGAAGCAAGCAAAAAATTGACAAAATTTTTATTTTTATTCTTTCTTCTACCGGCGTCCTGGCTTAGACGTAGCGCGTCTTCCTTGTATTCTGGGCTTCACGGTTTCGAGTCTTGGTTCGGGCATGCTTGTTCTTTCTTGTGTTTTATGTTTGAGTAGTGTGCATTAGTCCCACAGTAGTGAAAGCGGAGGAGGGTATGTAGAAATCAGATTTCTGCCTTCGAGTACTCAGGTGTTTTACATCCAAATCTACTGCGTCCCGTTATATATTAACACGGTCACTGCACCATCATAATCGTTCTATCACTGAAATATATGATTGTATTTAGTTACAATAGCTTTATAAGATGAATTATTCAATAAAATGAAAATATTTGAATGAGCCTTAGAGGAAAAAAAAGGACGATTTAATGATTTTCCGCAAAATATTGTAATTAAATATTTGTGAAATGTGTCTTAATTTTTAAAGGAATTAAATAGAATTGATATATAGATTTCTTCTGAATATTAAAAGAAAATAGCGTACGCATTTCTTATTTCAAGTGTTTTATAATTAAAAGTCGATTTTAGTTCCGATAACCTAAAGTTTTGATTAAAATTCAGTAAATATACATAAAAATATTTCTTAGACTGGCTACTTGCCGGGACGTCGGCGCAGCCAGAGGGGAAGATTGGAATTACAAAATCATTCAAGTTGTTTACTAAATAAATTTATATTTTAATAAGGAAAAATAATTAATAGATCTAATTAAAAATTCAATTGCCTGGAATATTCAGAAAATTTAAAAAATATGTATCTAGTAACTTTTTAGAAATTATATTTCATTATAAAGTTTCATTAAGAAAGTTAATGTATTTATATTTTAATACATACGCATACATGTTTTTATAACTCTAATATAATAATTTGCAAAAATACCTAATAATTATTCGGTATTTTCTTTAAGGGGATGATTAACATTAATGTTAATCATGCCCTTAAAGAAAAAAATCACTCTCTTAGATGGCATATATACCGCATTAAATGTAAGATTGGAGATGCAATAGTTTGCATCAAATGAAATGTTGTTTTATAATTAATGTTATCTTCATTCTCAAAGTTACATTCCTAACTTCTGTTTGAAATACTGTGAATTTACAAATATTCGCAGCATTTAAAAAAATTAGAGACAATTTCCAAATATTTTATTTTCAAGAGACATGTTGGGTCAGTTTGCTCCTTTTTTTTCAAATATACTCTGGTATAAATTCCAAAAAGTTGAGATCGGTAAAAGGAACTTGGAAACTTGTTCATATATCTGAAGATGAAATTCAATCAAATAAGATAACCTCTATGGAGATGCAAATCCCTCTTGATTTACATATGTGATGTTGAATGTTGTTTATCCTTTATATTGGGTATTAGAAGATGCATTTGTGCCAAAAATAACTTTTAGAGACAAGAAAGCAACATTAGCATTTAACTCGGTTTGAAAGACTCTGCGCTTGAGGACTCTTGAGGATATCGTTTTTTCATTTCGTGATTTAACAGAAAAAAATTCCCTATCCACACACCCATCAAAATTAGCCTAAATTATTCTCTCATAATTGAAGTACTCTACAGAACCAATCGAACACGCTCTCACAAGGCTGCTCAACAAGCTCTCAAAATCACAGAACCCTGACAGAAGCTTTGTCTTTATCTGGAATGTTTATATATTTATGCATGTCATACAGATGTTTAAAATGTTATTTATCAATTTTTATCCTTCTTTGTTTCCTTTTCAAATAGTAAACTCTTTATAGCTTTCCCTCAACTAATGACTTCAAAAATATAAAGAGGTGGTGTCTAGTGTCTGTAAACATCGACATTTTTCTGTAAGTGTAATTAAATGTCACCATTTGTTTTTAGGTATTCTTGCTTCCTTAATTTAACTATTACTTAACTAAATCATTAAATACAGCCTTGTAGGATTTGACATCAATGGAATTTTCTGTGGAAATTCCTGGATGGTTTGTCACTTATTCTTTTTTTCCTCTTCTTTTATTTCCATCCTGTGCTCATCTAACTGAAACTGGTTGGAAATCTTAGTGCTATAGGTACCGGGGACACAAGATGGTGCTATGCTATTTATCCAAAAAGATTTATCCATTGTGCATGATTGATGACAATATTGCACACTCTAGATGTTGCTATGTGAAGAATACTGGGGGTCTGGTCACTCATAGGGGCTACTGAGAGAGAATACCACCATATACTTAGCAGGATTGACGCGCATCATACTGAATTCGTAACATTTAAAACCATTCCACACCTCCGTTTCTAGCGTTTATGAAGTCCTTTTCAGGTCTGGTATAAATGTAAGTGGATGTTATTTAAAAAGAATTATACAATAATCAATAGGGAGGGTGCAAACAGGGTACAAAATACATATCTATACAACAAAAGAAGAAATGATAACAATTAGAATGAAAAATATCTTAAGTACAATCAAGCTGAATGAATGAATGTGATGATATACAGTATGAGGGAAAATATCAAGGGATTATAAAAATTAGTTGCTTGAGGGGGTTATAGAATAAATTATGAATAAAATATGAGGTATATTAAATGGTGCCTTTAAAATTATAGCATTAATTTAATTGAAGCAGTTCTTCAGGACCAGTTAAGAATCTAATTATTTTTGTGATTATTTTTTTTTTGAAAATGAATTATTAAGAACTCTTTTGTACCAAATACTTTCTAGCGAGGATGAAGGTTTTCGGAAGTGCCATGAAAAAATATGAGAAATGGATATCGCAAAGTGGATGGGATTGCCGATTTTTCTACAAGATCAATAGTCGTCTTCTGATAAATGGAAAAGGCGAAGAAAAGAAATGAATGGACCATGCCCTATTGTAACAAATTTTCATCACGAGTCTAGGAGAGATATTGCAATTTAACTGTTTGTTTTTATGACTTTATGAACAGAACGACTAGTATTTCCATTATCCTAAAGATTTTGCCTTTTTCTTATAATTATTTTCTGAAGACTCTGTTTAAGATAGCACCAGGGTTTAAAGCTTCCATTGAACAATCTTTGATTATGGCTTCTTTTGCTAGAATATCAGCTTCTTCATTGCCCCAATAGCCAGCATGGGCTTTGATCCTTCTTAAAAGAATATTTTGGTTTTGGAGGAATTGGGACTGTATGTCTCGGACAAGGAAAGGAGAACGAGGAGAATGGGGATCTTCTCCAGCTAGAAAATTTGAAGACTGTCTATCCAGATTTTAATCGACTCTTTTTCATCACTAACTCATATAATAGTCCTATTCAGTCCAAGCAATTTGGTTTGAAATACAGTACGGTATTCCACTAGTTTTCCGTTTCATTCAAAGACTTTCATGCCATTTCGGAGCAACCTGCTCCCTATTCTGTTTTGGACCCATCCGTGTAGAATGTCAGCAGAAATTGGCTCTCTGTTGGCTATAGACAACAGAAAAAACGTTGTTTATTTGAAAGACATCTAGACAGTCTGAGCCCTTCATATCCTAAATAGCGGTCCCCTAAACAGCAGACATTCAATATAAACAATCTAGAGTTCTCTAGAGAATAGAGAGAAGAACCAATGTATTCACTGGTGCAACTCGCTAAACACTAGATAGATGCTGAATATTAATGACAAAAAATATTTACTCACAAACTAACTATCAAAGGCAATAGACAAATAGGGGCTACAGTCTAAGCATCAATTTCCTATGGTAGCAAGGACATTCCAGTCACTCTCCCTTGAATCACAACAGCAGATTTGCATATCCAACTGGTGATTGAATCTATGGCACTACCATTTATCCTCGCTGGTCTAGAGGACTGCACGAAATAGGATAACTGGTTTCGATCCAGTTGCTGTTATCCATTCTCTACCGAATATCTACCTGTTTTGTCAGTCTGCGAGATTATTAGATTTTTTTCAATCAAGTATACATAGAGAAGATTATTGTTATGATAAATCTAGTGCCTCCATAACCATCACAAAATGTTTCTTAGTTGATTTACAGTGGGTAAAATACAAAGAGCTTCATCCCTTGAAAGAAAGTAAGAGCATTTATAAAGCACAAAGGCATAAGCAATTGTATAATTGTATCCATTTTTGGGCAATTATGTATATTATGTTTTATTTTAAATGTCCTTATCACATATCCTATAGCTTATGATCTTAAAACTTTAATTAATTTAATGCGCTAATGTAGTACTACAACTAAACAAGTGCGTAAATTTTCCTTCTCTAAACTAATTTTTTCTGGTGTTGAGATTTCGAATCTATGAATAATTTTGTAACGAATTATTTTTATATGTCCTTGTGAATGATAACATTGATAAAAAATTTTTTATTAACTGAATTAGTAAAGCGTTGGGAATGTTAAATAATGTTTATATATGCAGTCGCTGCCTTCTTATTTAATTATTTGTTAGCATATATTGACAAAAAAAATTGCGAGAAATGATTACGAAATTCTATTAAAAATAAATTATCCTTCATTGGAGCATTACTCTGTTAGAAGAAAATTTATGAGGTACTTTTCTTTATCCTTAATAGCAAACACTGCTTGAAGCGAAATAATCAAATGCTTACAAAAGCAGAACTATATGCATTTTAAAAGATAATTTACTTTGATAATTTAATATTTGAAAATGGGAACTATGTGGAATTAAGAGACGGTGTAATTCAAGCATAATGCTTACTAATTCAGAATTAAATCACTTCTGAAGAATTAAATTAGTGCGCTTAGCAGTTTTAAAATCTGCTTACATATTCATTATTTGTTTCTATTTGCATAAAAGATGGGCAAATGTGTCTGAAGAATAAAAACTCTTATTATTTTATTTTTATACTTTTAATACGATAGTCAAGAAATGCATTTTATGTAAAATAAAATTCGGTTTTGTGACGTTAAATATTTCTTAGATGTTAATGGGCATAAAGGAAACTTTCTTTGTCATTAATTTATTCATTACATAAAAAAATTGTAATGCATTAACTGTTTAATGTAATTTTGAAGAATACATTTTATTTTAAATATTTATGAAGAATATTTTAGTGACATGCCAATGGAGAAATTTGTTGATGTAATCGTTTTTTCGATTTTAATTTGATATTGAATTGAATATTTCTGTTTTCTTTTGAGGAGTTTTAAAGTGTTTGAGTTAAAATTTTGATGATTAATTGACTTTTGAATCATTGTTTGACCCTAAATTAAAACTTGTCAGTAAGAACAGTGATGTCTATTTATATGCAATTCTTTTGATTCCTTTTCAATATGAACACAAA
>JAPMOQ010006997.1:211039-231397 GCA_026543055.1 Argiope trifasciata
TTGATTCCTTTTCAATATGAACACAAAATAACGTTCCCTGTTTGGCGACATATGCAGCTAATACGACTGGACTAAATGAAACCAAGTACAGACTGTGGAAGCTATGATAGGAGAATTCCGCAGAAAATAATTGGTACCAAAAAGTTGTCAACAGGAGAAATATTAGCGTTGCTGTCACGCATAAATGAGGAAATTTGTATTTTGGGATGAATTATTGGAAATTCCTAATGCATGCATGTGACAGCATCATCATACATTCCTTGTAAAAAGAGAAAGAAAAATCCCCTGTTCGCCGTTCATTCTTGACTATCGATGTGTTCTAGTATTTAATATTTGTAATTTGTATTTAATATAGTCAATACCTCATTAACTTCACTTTTACTGGTAAAACTGTTCTACACTTTACAATGTAATGCCGTATCTATTCATAAGCAATTTCGAATTCTTCATAACCTGCGTAAAGGTTCAATGTATCCTGAGAACAATTATATATATAAAAAAAACGATGCAGAAATAGATGTTGCTCTATCGGTATTCGACAACGCAGAACTGTTGACTGTTCTTGAATATTGCTCATGATTAATCGCTGATGCGTTCTTAAAACGGGCCTTACCTTACCTCAAAGTACTTTGCTGGTAAAACTATTCTACACAAGACAGTGTAATGACGTAACTGCTCTTAAGCAAACCTACATGTTTTATGTAAAGAACATGGAATGGGCTGTTATGAACATCGAAACTGAAAGTTTACACTCAGCAGTGGAGAACATCATATAACACAGGGATGGTCAACGTATTAAAAAGATTGCCCGGCATCTTTAATATTGATGAATAAAAAATTATATTCTGAGAATGGCATAAATTCATTCATAACTCTATTCTCACCAGCATCAGTATTTCCTACTTCAACTTTTGGTGTTGTTTTTTCCCTTCGGAATTCTTCTTACGATGCTTTCCATAATATGTATAAGAAATACGGTTTCATTTAGTTCATTCCTTTTAGATGCAGATGTTGCCAAATATGGAAAGTTATTTCATGGCCACCCTGTATTAATATCATTTGAAGAAAATTTTCAATTAACGCTTTGCATTCAAATAGAATTACTCTACTTTTGAATATATGTGTGAGCATCTAATTTAATAGTTCTCATATTCTGCTTGTAATCACATGATTGCTTCGCACCTAAACTGGCAGACGAGAATTCAACTATGAGAGGGTAAGGAAAGCCGCTCTTATTTATTTACATTTTTATATGTTTTTTGTGTTAATTAAATAAGATTTTGTCTTTGTTCAATCCTTGTCCTTAAATGAAGACATGAATTTACTCACGTAGTCGGAGACATGGATTCAAAATATCTCCATTGCTATTTTTTTCTTTTTTGTCTTTTGTAACCAGAATTAGAACTTATTTTGGATATTATGCAGTTACGAAAATATTTAAAATGTTCAATATTCTAATATTAAATGTTTGAAAGATGTTGTAAGAAAAATTTAAAAAAAATATTTTCATGAGTATTTGCTTAGTTTATTTATTACGGAATGAATGAATTACTTACTAATTATTGTTATTCAAATTAAAACAGTTTCAGTGACATAGAGTGAATAACTCCATAAATGACATAAAAAAAACTATTATATATATATATATATATATATAATAATTTTCTGAAATTGTAAATCATAAAAATGTAATAAACTCTGTAAATGTTTTTAAATGAGTAAAATCACATGTTTATTAAATTTAAACATTTTAACACACCAAATATTGATTAAAAATCTAATTATCAAATTCATATTTGTAAGTATAAGGTAAGTAAAGACAAATAAAACTGAAAACTATCCATAAAATTATCAAACCAGTTTGAAATAATCTGCAACTACATTTAATAAACGAGCCGGAAATAAATTCCTTCTGCACTTTAAAAGATTTGTGAAGATGAATTGAAGAAAAGAAACAAATCAAATATCCCACAGCACAATTCCAGCCATTGTCAGAAAAGTAAATAGCTCATTAGTTATAACTAAAACAATAAACATGCAAATTTCGTCAATGCAAAATTTCATTGATTAAAAAGTTCATGTAGATTAAAAAGTTCATGTAGTGACGAATATGGAGCATACAATTCTCAAATGAGGACAATTTATTAATGAACTTCGGACCCTACTAATAACCTACGTGCAGCATTTTCAATTTGCTGACTTTACTTATGCAAAGCATATTGAAGAAATACCCTTTGGTATTTTTTTTCTGAGAACATAATTTATCCTGCCATAGATTCCTTAAACTTTGTATGAATTTTATTTCCCTCCAATTTTTAAATGAAGAAAAAAATATAAATATTTCTTAAATTTAGAAATTCTTATTTCTCTAATACGGGGGGGGGGGTATTTGTTGGCTATCTTGGCTACTGGTTTGCTAAAAAGTAAATTTTGAACTAAAAAGTGGAATCTTTATTTTATGGACAACATATACAAATTTGAGCACACATTAGTGTACAAATAACCTATGTGCAACATTCTGCATCGATACCTTCGATCGTTCTCCTCATTTTTTTAAATATAGAAAATAATATAAAAGCTTAAATTTAGAAGTTTTTATTTCTCTTCTAAAGGAAGGAGTTTTTTTAGCTTTCTTGCCTACTCATTTGCTTAAGAATAAATTTTGAACTAATAATTGGAATAATTTCTTTATTTTATATACAACATATGAGAATTTGAGTGCATATTAGTGTACAAAAAACTTGTGTACAACATATTGCACCGATATCTTTTGATACTTTTTTACTGTCTGCTGAATTTATCCTCCAATGGATTTCCCAATAATAGTATGAATTTTGAGTATCTTAAAAAATAGCTTTATGCATAGTATCTTTAACTGAGAAGCTTTAAAAATATCTTTATGAATAGTATATTTGAATGTGTAGCTTTAAAAATATCTTACATAAAATGTCAATCATTTGTAGAAATAAAAAAGCCTTAACTGAATACATTTAAATTATGTATTTATAAAGCTATAAATAATTCCAAGTTCTTTTTACAACTACACTGTACCGTAAAACAAAGTTTAAAGATAAAATAGAAGTCCGTACTTTCTTTCTTGCCTTTCTTGACATTCTATATCCTACTTCTCTATTTCAGCATTTTTATCTTCTCTTTTTAAAGTAGTCTTGCAAAGTGTCCTTTATAAAGTCTAGAGCCTTTAAATTCTTTTGTCTTTTAAAATTGGTGGTCGTAACACGAATTGGCCTTCTTTACGATTCGACAATGATATACTTCTTTCTCGATAAGAGAATTTGGGACACATTTTCAGAAAAACCGAAGGGATATGAGAAAAGGAAGAGTTTCTCCCTGTAACTGAGGTGTGGAAAGCTTTTTGAGAACCCGAGTGAATCGATCCACTCCAGGGATTTGCCAGGCGATGTAGATTTACTAGCACTTTTGGTGATTTTAAATATTTACCCCTTTCTGTTCTTAAGGAGAGTTCATTTTCTTCTTAAAGTTCATATTGCATTTTCAAATACAGAATTTCAATGAAAAACCATATTAAGAGTCATTTTTATAACCTTTAATGCTCAGTTTGTTATATTGGTTTGGAAATTCCAGTAATATTTTAGATGTTTGAAAATTTTGATAAATAGATAAAATTGCTTGAATATTACCGGCGTCCTGGTGTAGAGAGAGCTCATTTTTCCCAAAATCTAGACGTCCCGGGATCGAGTAGTGGTTCCAGGTACGGCTGTTCTTACCCTCTATTCTATTTGTGTGTTGTGTGCAAGATTCCCCAAGTAAAAAGAGGCTGAGAAGCACATATGTGAATATTAGTTTCATATGAGCTAGAAGTTAGGCTTCTGCCCTCCGGTACTCAAGAGTCTTTACTCTCAGAAGCTACTGCACCTATTTTCCATGATAACGCAGTCAGGACATCATTACTTGAATTTTGCTTGTATAAAATTGAATATAAAATTAATGTAATGCAATGTGTTTCAAAAACATCCATGTTAAACTTTGAGAAACTGGGAACAAAAACGAATATAATGGAATTATTTATTACTCGATGCATATGTCAGCTGATGGTGAATTTTATGTGGCAATATTATGTATAACATTTACATCTAGTAATATTGCATGCGATTTATATATGTATTTTTATGTGTGAATATAAAGTTATCAAAAGTGTTGTAAAATTTTAAAACCCTTAATCAGCCTACTACAAAATACAAAATTATGTTTAATAAACATATATGGAGACCAAACCAATTCGTTAATATATGAGAGACATTTAGAAATACTCAAAATTTTAGTTCGCTTTCTTTAGTTTAATTATTGCTTATTAATACATTCTCTGGTTTAGTTTTCTTAGAGTATAGTTTTCACAGTTTTGTAACTTTCAGGATTTGATTGAATAGTATAATTTTCCTAAAATTCGTCTATAACTTTATAATATTTTAATAAAAGAATACGTTTTATTCTATTTTTCTACTTTAAGTTATCAACATATCTTACGATTAAATTATATAAGAGTATGATCAAGTAATACAAGCCTATTAGCTTCCATAATTGGTAGTTATTCCGGCTATTAATGATTGGTATGTGGTCATATAAGCACAGGAACATTGAATACTTATTTCACATTCTTTCCTGTCTATTGGAATCAAAACTTGACGTACAGCTGATTTGTGGTTTTAAAGCCACATATCAAATTTATTTCAGATATTACATGTTTGAGAAAATTCAATTTTAAAGACGGTAAGCACCGAAAATACAACAGTGAAATAAAATTTTCAATTGAACTTTCGAAAGTCAATTATTAATTAGCTTAACAAAGAACAATTTTATTTTAGTTACTTTATATTTTATTATACTTATATTATACTTATTTTAGTTATTTTATGTAAGTTAAATATCATACATAAGAGAATTTTTTTTCTCTCATATAAAACTAAAACTAATTAATTTATCAAAAAAAATGATTTCACAATAATTGAATTTGTGTTCTTTACCTTCAAGTGAAAAATATTAAAACCCTTGTACTTTACCCATTAAGTTACTACCTGTTGATTTCAATTTTGATGACGAACTGCTAAAATTCCATTCAAGGTATTAACAATTAATTTAATTTAATTAATGAATTGATATTTGTATTTAACCTCAAGTTTCATCCACTACAAGTTTTTAAAAAAGTGTGTTTGAACTGAATTTAATGAGCAAATAGAATTTTATTACCGATTGAAATTTGAACAAAATATTATTAATAAATAAATATAGGAGGAGTGTGTACTAATAGTAGGAATTAAACAAGCATGATTTGTAGATTTAATATAAAAATCTATGTAATTTTAGTCAAAGGAAAAATACAAGCAAATATTAACATAATAATTACAAACAAAAGTATTTTAAAAATCTGTTAATCAAACAATATATATCATATTTAATGATAACCTATTTCAACCGAAACATTCATTTCAAGGACAATCAGTTACATTTCTAATAAAAATACCCCACTTGAAGAAAGATATAATTAATGGTTTGACCCACTTAACTAAAATGCATAATGACCCAGACGGAGTAGCATTTTTCTCAGAATAACGGTAATTAATAAAAGATATTAATTATTTGTATCAAAGAAAGATTAGAACAATGTTTTATTATATTAATAATTTTCTCGCTAAGTGCTAGCTTTATGAACCTTCTTAGCTGGCAAAGGAATTTGATGGATATAATGAACCAGCTCAGTTCATTAGTTTTCTTGGGATTTCAGTTTACTGTGAGTTACAAAAATAAAAGAAAAAAGAAAATGCCATCTTTAAAAGTGTGGATATATAGGTTTTATTAAAGAATAAACAATTTGTTATTGAACTCTTTTTTGGCATTAGAATTATTCATAAATTTGTTTCAAGATGAAATAAGATAAAATGTTATTAAAGTAAACCATATAATATCTCTGTTCTAATAGCATAAGATATTGTAAGGCATCACCATGATATTACCAGATATTCTGGATGCTGATCAATATCGCAAAAATATTGACCAATAATTGACCATATTAGCAATATAATTTTGTATTTGTTCTACTAGGGGGAAGAAGAAAATAAATATGATATTGACTATTTAAGACTTTTTTAATATAACGTAATTGACAATTATTTTCATAACCGATTGAAAGATTTTTTTCCCTGATTATATCAACCTTTCAACAATAGACAATTTTTAAATAAAAATTTGCGCATTAATGTGCAATTTTGATACAAATAAATCCAAACATTTTTGCACCAAAATGATTTTAGTTTAAATACAACTATAAATATTTTTATCTGTTTCATTGTATTCCCTAATATAAGGCTTTTTAAAATATGTTTTATAATCAAATAAAAGGTTTTTTTCCTTGAAAATTATCTATTTTATCAATCTTTCAGTAACGAGCAATTTTTGATATTTTTAAATAAAAGTTTGGTCCTTTTATGTACAACTTTAATACCAATAAATCCAAACATTTTTTAAGCGAAATTATTTTCCTTTAAATGCCTCAATAAATATGCTTATGTGTTCAATTGTTTTCTCTAATATAAAGATATTTAAAATTCTTTTTATACCAATTTAAAGCTACTTTTACCTTAAAAATTAGCAACTATATCAGTCAATTTGAGAGTAGGAGACAATTTTTGATAATTTTTAATAAACGTTTTGATATTTATTTGCAACTTTGATACAAATAAATTGAAATTCTTTTGTAGCTAAATGACTTTAAATTAAATGCAACTCTATACAAATCTTTCTCTGTTAAATTGTTTCTCTAATATAATGTTACTTGAAATCATTTTTATAACCAATTTACAGAGATTTTTCTTGGAGAGTTAGTTATTATGTCAATCTTTCAATATTGGATGATTTTTGTTAAATTTTTAATTAAAAGTTTGATAATTTATGTGCAATTATGAAACAAATGGATCCAAACATTTTTGTATCGAAATGATTTTAATTTATATATATTTATCTGTAAAATTGTCTTCTCTAATATAACTTTATTTAAAATCCATTTTATAAGCAATTAAAAGAGATTTTTCCTTGAAAGTCATCTCTTTTATTCATCTTTCATCAATAAACATTTGTTTATAATTTTTAATAAAAGTTTGATCTTTTATATGCAATTTTCATACAAATAAAATCAAACATTTTTACAACGAAATTATTTTAATTTTAACGCAAATCTGTAAATATATATATCTGTAAAATGTCCTCTCTCATATAACTTTATTTATAATATTTTTATAACCCATTTAAAGAATTTTTCCCCTTTAAAGCTATTATATCAACTTTTGATCAATAAAAAATGTTTGTTAATTGTTTAATAAAATGTCTGGCCATTTACATGTAATTTGATGCAAATAAATCCAAAAATTTTTGCACCGAAATTATTTTAATTTAAATACAACTCTATAAATATCTCCATCTGTTCAATTGTGATAAATAATTCAAATATTATTCCCACGTTGACCAAAGTGATATGCTATATTATCATATGCAAATGCAGTTTGTGATTTAATAATACTAAGAAAACCAAATCTGAAATTCTAAAATGACCTGTTTTCTAAGGGATTTTCCCTTATTTATGAAATATTTCTTATAGTGAACTTCGAACTAAAATATATAACTGATGTTTTAAAACAATACAACTATTGAGACATACCTGCAATTAAAATTTCTTCAGTTCGCCTGAAACATTCTGGTATATGTTTTAATGAATTTGAATGAATGACTCTGCTTGGTGAAAGGACAGTTTGATGACTTTGTAAGACAAACAAATTATCCATGTCAATGTTCCCTTCAAATAGAGTAGAGCCATTCTCCAAATCTTTAGAAACTTTCTACCGAGCGTGAATGACAGGAAGCCTTAAAACAATTCGGTTTCTTGCCCAAGGGCAATGCCAATTGGGAGGAAAGAGAATGTCGACTCAAAACTCCTCCGATTTCGTAATTAATCTCAAGGAGATTCAATTAGTCAAAAGTCAAATGTCGGAGGTCTGGGAAGAAAAAGTTGTTCCACTAAATTGGAGAATCTGAAATCCCTTCCTTGAAAAATAACTGAGATTTAAGAAGTTTTAGTAGTTTTTCAGACACACTGGAACAAAATATATTTTATTACTGAAGCATCAGTGTTTGTAACTCTCAAAATCTATAGAATCATTTTCGCTTAATTTACTTTTCTTGTCGAAGCAAGGAAATGAAAATTTATTAAAAAATCAAACGTTTTGAATTACAATATATAAAATTTCAATTCAAATAAAATGAGTTTTAATTTAAGTTTATCCCATTTTTATTTGATGAATCTTGTTTCCAAAGAAATGAAATTTCCAATAAAAGGATAGTTATAATTAAAGCAACGCTTCACAAACTCTTTTTTTATTTTCGTTTTGCTGATCTGATTTTGGCGAAACTTGGTACATACGCTAGATAGACCAAGAGTAAAAGACTTATGCAAATAAAAAATTGTTCAAATTTTAAACTCAGCAGAAATTGTGCTAAATTATTCAATGACAAAATATACTCAGCGTGTGCTCCATCAATAATGTGCTGAAATAACGTTGTAATGTTATCAATGGTAGCTCGAAGAAACCGTTGAGTGATTCTCGCAACATGAAGAATAATGCCGGCTTTTAACTCAGGTAAAGTCCTAATCCTTACTCTATATACACTATCTTTTAATTATCCCTATAGTTAGAAATCATAGAGATTGGTCAGGTGAATGAGGAGACCTGGCATTAGGAAATGGATATCATACGATTTTCACCATAATGATGTTCCAGATGTTTTATCCCTCAAATTTTACATTTCTTCATCCTCTGTTCTTCGATTTTCATATTCTAATTTAATTTATTCATATTTCTAATTAAGTTAATACTTAATTATTCCTTTATCAATCTTATATTAAGGAACTTCCGATGCTAAATTCGTTTTCTTTATTAATGGTTTAAAAATACTGACATAAAAAAAGAAAGAAATTTAGTCGAAAAATTGACATCAAATATTCCGACTACGTTTTCATGCAATGAATGTATGCAACAGAATAATTTTGTGTGCATTATATTCCGACGTATGATGCATTTTCCAAAATCTACTTCAGTAATAAATTTTTTTGGCTGATTATTTATCCTGCTTGGATTTCAAGTAAATTGTAAGAGTTTTTTTAAGAAGTTAGTTAACTCACTTTCATTTTAATATATGACAGTAATTGTTGACTTTAACCTGCGATAAAGATTAATTTTGGAATTTAATTTTCTGCTTAGATTTGCGTAATTAACTGTAAGAAAACTTGAAAACCCTAATTTTATATTTTAATGAAAATATTAAAAAAGTACTTGTAAAAATAAAACTGAATTAGTTAACTAGCATTTTAAATTGAATTCATATCTTTCTTTTATTAAATCACTAGCCGCCTTTGGCGACCAGCTGGTTCGCCATGAGTAATGTGTTCTAAAATTTTCAATTAAATCACATATTCATTAGCCTAGAAGTAATTCCGGGAATTGATTGGCCTGAAAGCAATATTTTCTTTAAGATGATGGACGAAAAGTTTTAAAAGAACACCTTTTCCTAATAATGTTCTTTAATTTTATAAATCAATCAGTTTTAACTATCGGTTATGCTTCCAAAATATTAAAAATGTTTTTATCGATGATGTTGCCAAAATATGAAATATGTTTTTTTTTTCAAAGAAAGCGAGAAAGGGAAAAAAGTATTGAATTAATGATACAGATATTGCAAACGATTACATAAATATGCCATTAAGTCCGGATTTCAATGCATATCCTGTCTAAATTCAATCAGGTTTACTGTAAATAAAGATAATTTATGGAATTAATGATACAGATATTGCAAACGATCATAGAATCATTTGCATTTATTTTTTAAAGAAAATATCACATTTCATATTTCTTTTATTTTATCCTGTCACGTGCTGACAGTTGCATTTCTGTAGATTTATTTTGCGATGATAATTTGTTTTTATTTGAACTTCCGGCATTCTTTTATTTTATCCTGTCACGTGATAAAAACATGGTTAAAATATTTCTTTAAAAATTCGTTAAAAATAGAAGCTTACGTTATAAATTAAAAAAACTGATACCGTTAGAAAGCTAATTTTTTTATCTTTACATTGATGTAAAAATCCTGTTTGTGCAATAATATTTTCGGAAGTTATAACGGAAAAACGTCGAAATTTCACTTAAATTTTAATTAATTCAAATTCTAATTAAAAATTCGAAAAAAGGGCTCCGAGGTGCACATTCCGAACCTCCAAGGTATGCATGTACCAAATTTGGTAGCTGTAGGTCCAACGGTCTGGCCTGTAGAGCGCCAACACACACACACACACACGCACACACAGTCACACACACATTGAGCTTTATTATAAGTATAGATTGAAATTGAATTCAATTTTAGTGAATTATTAAAATTTGCATTTATCGAATCATCGGATATTAAAAATAAAAAACAAATTGGCAAGAAACAATATTATTAATTGCTGGTAATAAATTTGACAAATCTATTAAAATATTTTATAAAATGATAAGAAAGAAATTAGTATTGATAATTTTATTATCAAATTATTATTAATTTCTATTTTTTAACTCGTCTTATTGTTAATGGCATCCTTCTTGACCATCCATAAGGTATTTTAAAAGTTATTTAATAACTTATATAGAATAAACTACTGCAATTATTTTAAAAAGAAAAGAAAAGAATATCTTTTCTCATGACCCTATTATAATCAGATACACAAGTTTTTCTTTTAACTATTCCTTTTGAGCAAATAGCTTTGTCTTCATTATCACAATTCACACTTTAAGACTTCAAAGAAATGAAACAAAAGTAGATAATAAAGAGAAAGAAAAAATATAGCTGTTCTTTTATGCTTTTCTACAACATTTAATAACCTGATATTCATTGATTCACTAAGAACAAACTTTCCAAATTTCTTAGTAATAATAGCAAGCTCGTGTATATTTTATTTTTTAGAGTATTTGGTTTTATTGCCTGTTGATTTTAGGATGTCAAATGATGTAATGATTTTCACTTACAAGCTATGTAAAATCATTTTATAGTTTCATACAAGAGAAAACCTCAACTAATGTACTACATTATTAAAGTATCTCAATTATTTCTATTTCCTGTATGGCATATTACTTCGTATAACCATAAACACATTAAAGGCGAGAGTCGTAGTACTACGTATCTACGCATTACTTAGCATATTTTCGTCAAGATCTTCCACCTTTAATGTGTTAACTACAATTATTTTCCTAGAAAAAATGCTAATGTTTATTCGAAAAACCTAGCAGACATTTACAGTTTGGCTAATAGTCATGTTTTTCGATAATACATTGGATACAATTCTGCATTAATAGCTTCCTCTAGACGAAATTAATCTAAGTGCAGAAGTTTAACGAATATTAAAACTCTTATAATTTAATACTTTCAAAACACAAATCAGTTGAAAGTTGTTTGATAGACTTATTTTTTTACGAGAAAATCAATTTAAATATAAAGATGCATACTATAATATATTTAATAATTTACAATGATATTCTTTAAAGATAATTTTATTTATTTCTTCTTTCTTGGGAGTAAAATAATAAAGGAATTTTTTGTGAAAAATATCAATCAAATGAAAAAAGTTATTAAATTACAAGAATAAAAATGAAAAGTCAGTAGTCATCCTTCTTAAAGAATCGAGAATTTTAGAGTTCCATAACTCCACATGGATATTATGTTATTAAACAAAAATGAAAAAAGAAATTATTATATAGTGTATGCAAAATCATACACGAATATATTTAGTAAAAGGGCGACCGTGCACAGGCTTTCCTTAAAATTTCAATCTTTAAATAAGATATATACTTTCTAATGCGAAATTTCCTCAGATAGTTATCAAAATATTTGAAATATTTTGGTTTTTTATTATTGATACCTTAGATGGAGGTAGTAAAAGTTTAGTTTTATATAGCCCCCATAGCAAAAAACCAGTGACATGTTTACATATCTGTTTTTACTTAAACAGATATTTTTGCTTGTATCTGTAATATTTGCTGTGATATTATAAGGCAAATGTATAAACTAATAAATCCATTATCTCTGAACGGAATTAAGTTTCATTGATATATATTACGAATCCAGTTCATTACACTTGACATAAGAACTGCCTTTCTGAAACTGTCCGCAAAACTTTATAGAGGATGTTCTCTCAAATCCAATTAATCCTTTAATTTAGACTTAAGGTCAATCGAAAGTAACTGAATACTTCCATCACCATTCAGCATTTTGCTGTTCGAAATGGAATCAATAAAACAATTTAAGAATGTCATTCCACATAATAGTAAAAAAATTGTCACTGATGGCATACTTATATGGTTAAAAAGGATTTTTACCTTTTCAAAACGAGATAATTTTAAAAAATAATGTTAACATTCTTCTGTCGAAATTACACTTATCAGAAAAAAAAAAGATTTCTGACTCAAGTAGTTTCAAAACTTTAGCAAAATATGTTAGTAGTTTATTTGCTAAATTCCAGACATTGTTAATATAATTGCATTCTGTATGACACATTCTTCCGATTCCTCCTCTGGAAAGTAAGGACCGCACTGACTTTAATCGCTTAACACATCCTGGAAGGGTACCGAAAATTCTGAAATCTACTGTCTTATTCTTTAAAAACTATATACCGACATTTTCATTACGTAAGTATAAACCGTCAGCATATCGAAATGTTCCTTGTATGAAATATATTATTCGCAAAAGTACGAATAAGGAATTTTATATTCTCGACCAATATTCCATCAGTTATCAGAGATATTTTGAATACTTTTTTTTCAAGTTTCTGTTCCTTTCTTTATAAATACGAAATTCCATCTAATGAGGAATAAAAGTAACTTCATGCTTATTAGTATTTTGTTTCCAATTCATGATGATTAAATAATGTAACTGGCGTGCTATTATAAGAGTAGAGCGTCTTCCTTGTGATGTGGGCGTGCTGGCTTAAGTCCCAGTTCGAGTATGGTTGTTATTCATCTATTTTCTCTCTGTGCGGTATGTGGATGTGCTTTCCCTGTAAAAAAAGGGGTTATGCATGCGAATGTGACACTGGAGTTGCTAAAACGTACTCTTGGCTCTGGTTGGGCCTACTAAAACAAGGGAGGCTCTATCGGCTTAAAATCGCTTTGTTTTAGGCTTGTGCATTGAAAACAACAATTATGTTACCAATATTTAAATAAGAGAGTGTTTTTGGTATTGAATTAGTTTGCATTTCCGAAATACTTTCATCTAATTTTGTGTCTAGCGCCTCTAAATTTTTTTAATGAAGTATTTGTCTGCAAAGTATGTTTATAAACATGTGAACTAATATGTGTCCGTAGAAGAAATAAGAAAACAAAATTTGCAAGTTGAAATTTCTACAAAATTGTAAATACATATGAAAATTTATTTTTAAAATCTTTTTACCATCAATCTTTATATAAGTCGATTTTTTCCCACAATGTCGTAGTTTAAATTTAACTTTGTAATAGGAAATAAGTTTTTAATTGTAGAATTAAGGTAAACAAAAGCCTATTTCACACTTTTTTATACACTATACAAAAAAAGTAACACTAATGGGTGAGTTTCATAAATTTCTTGGTTAGGAAGTTCATGAAGATGTGACCAAAGAACTATTAGAATGGGAGAACATGCAGGAGAAGAAACTGCAAGAAAGTATTTTATGGTCCAGGAAACAAAATGAAAATTTAGTACATAGATTGTGTGTCTGCTAGATTTCAAATGTATACCTGAGAAAGGGGAATTCTTGTCATATCCTGCATTCACTGGAAAAACATTTTTCCATATTCCGGCACATTTGAGTAACAGTCAGAAGTAGGAAAATAAAAGTTTGGTTCAAAATTCTATCTGACAGTTGAAATATTGCTTTCTTTTTCTAGTTTCTTTACATATAAAATTTATAAACTTTTTAAATATGTATGATTTCAAAGTTATAATCTCTACATGCATGAGTTCAAAAAGTAAAATTCATAGGTCTTACATTTATTACTAGTTAATCTTTAAACCTAACTCTTTTTTTCCATTTAAACAATTTTATTTTCATAAAAAGGATTTTTTTTAACTTAATTTAGGAAGAAAATGGCTTAGTCAAGGGTACTTTCTAAGAAGTTAAAAGAAAGGCTACGTACGGATACTAAACTCATTTGCTCGATACTAAGTTGTAACAAAGGAAAAAAGAAATGAATGAAATATTCTTACATAATGAACTCATTCAAAAATCTAAAAATATTATTAAATACTACATAAAACACGAAAGTTGCTTTACACATTTAAACGTGGGTACACTTATTTACTTAATTGAAGTCAAAATAGATTTTTTAATAAAATTATAATAATATATCCAAAACAGAATATAACAACACAATTTTATTAGTGTACTGCGTTGTAATTCGTGAAGAAAATTATCTCCTACTGTGCAGGTTTTAATTTCATTTTTTTTAAATTTTTAGGTGGAATACAGTCATTAAAAAGGTCTATCAAAGTAATACATCTTTAATCTCTTTCACGGTTTGTTTGGTAAGCATTTTATTCAAAGAAACGTGAATATCAAGTAATGCATTAGGGGATTATTTATTAACCCAGCAGAAGGTGCGCACCTAATAGTGACAAAAGAGATCGCGCGGGGTACTGAGTCACCCCAATCCATTTTACCTAAAATTTTCCATAAATTAGAGGAATAAACACATGTGGATTGTAAATAATAATAAGTGCAATAATTCTTTAAGAAAATAAACTTCTTAGGTTCAGAAAACTGTTTTTAATATTTAAGAAAATTTTACATTAAAAAATTACATAGTTTATTTAGGAGTTTTAATTCTGCATACACTTATGGCAAACATACGAAGAATGATTTTTACATGTAAAATTATCACATTTTGTGCAAGAAGTTGTAGTTTTATTATCTTTAGATCTTGGACATATAACACATCATCCTTTGCCTTGTTTCAGCATTTTTGTTGGGATCGCCTGTGATCCATTAGAAGTGGTGGCATCCATACTTTCACAAAGTGTTTTAGGTAGCATTTTCATATCTCGTCTTATGTTTATGTGTGGCTAAATATGTGATAATGCCAATTTCTTCAGAAAATTTCCCCTATTTGCATATTCCAAGGGAGGTGTCTTTGTTGCTATTAGAGCTTCTCGGGCCTTTATGGCGGCGACGTTCCACGCGCAATAGAAAATAACCATTGGCCACCTGCTGATTTTTCGAGCTGTTGAATATGATGACATTTCATCAACAGTGTGACGACATTTCGTCAACAGCAATATAAATGCAAAGAAGAGCTACAGAACGCAAAATTAGGCTTCTTAGAATGAGAAATTTTGAAGCAATAACAGTCGCGTGGGGAGAGTGAGTCACCCCATTCCCACTTGAGTTCCAAGAAATGATTACTTTAAGCGCATAAAGAAAAGAAACGTAAAAATAACGCTTCACCTACCAAGGGGACTGTCAGATAGGAAGGTACTGAATGGGTGATTGATTTCTGATAAATATTTACCCTAAGACAGGTGTTCGGAAAAGAATGGGGGGACTGTGTGCATCGCGCGATCTCTCTCGGGTTAAAAACCATAGGGTGTGGGTTAAAAACCATAGGTCTCCCCAAAACTTTTTCGTATATTCTATAATAAAGCGTGTAGTTTCGAGAAGTCTTTGCATGCCATTGGCGTACAGCAGTTGTCAAATATTAGCTTTTGGCCAGAAATTAGCATTTGCATTCATCGGGATGTTTTAGCAATCCTTACCAAGGATCTCCAAACCCTTTAATCACTGGAATGAAACAGAAAATGAAAACTGAATTTTTGCTTTACACAAGTTTTTCTCTACTAGTTGAAACAGGAATTTGACAAAAATTTCACTTGTAATCAGAAAATTTCATATCAAGCTTAATATATTTAAATCAATGAATTTTCGAATTATCACAATTACATGTTTCTGAAAGTATAGATCAATAAGTAATCAACCATTTGTTGGATCGGACTTACAATTCAATAGGTATTTATTCTATTAATGCTAAATCTGTATACAGAATCTTATCTCTGTAGTACTCTTCGTTTTATAGTTATACGGTTAACTTTTATTCGAAAAACTGGCAGACGAAGGCGAACAGATTTTACTCAAAATTTGATGGGTATCTACAAATCTGGTGGAAAGACTAAAAGTCGAGTTTCAACCACTTAGCTCTAAACCATAGGTTCCCAACTTGGGAGATAACGCCCCCTTGTGGGCGTTTGAAGCTTTCAGGGGGGCGGTAAAAGACCCAGAAAAAATTAGGGGGCGATGATATGGCACGGAGGGGCGTTAGAGGATTAACCAAATATAGTTTACAATAACTTCAAGGAGCGATTCCAGGACATTTTAAGCATGGACATACCAGACTGGGTTTTGGATCATTTTTCCAATGTCAACACAGCAGGGTCACCTCAATTAGAAGAACTAATAAAACTGATGACAAATGAGGATCTAAAAATTAAATTCAAGAATGGCTACCAAGAATTTTGGCTGCAGAAGTCTATTTCCCAACTGCATTCAGGATTATGGTCGATTGTTCAACGACTTCTGACAGCATTCCCCTCTTCATATTTAGCAGAACGTGGATTTAGTGCTGAGGCAACATTGGTAACGAAAAAGAGAAATCGGCTCCATATTACTGAAAGCGGCCTTTTACGATTATTTTTAAGTGAAATTGGGCCTGATATTAATAAGTTCCTTAAAATGCATCAAATTCAGCCTTATCATTAGTTTAGTTAGAAATCTGATATTTTTAAATTTTAATCTGATATTTAAACCTCTGCTCTAAACATTCGTGAAATTCGGTAAACGTATAATGATTAGGTAAAATCTGGAGTTCGAATTCTTTGATAATTACAATACACTTTCTATAATACGTAAGTGAGAAAGTAATAATCACTATTCCTGACAAATCAAGTTGTTATCAAATGAGGCACGTGTCAACTAATAGTAGATATAAAGTACCTCTGTTACCTAGTACGAAAAATATCCATAAAATATAATATTAGTGGATTTATACGCATATAATCCGGGAAATACTTTGTGTTCTCTTTGTATAACGAATAGCTGCGACCAGAAAGTCTCTCTTAAATGATTGGGGTTTCAACTCCAATATCAATCTTCCCTCAAATGTAGCATTAACGGGTTAATGCGGCGAAATATTCAACTGGAAAATGCTGCTAAACGGATCTCTAGTTTCATAGCAGGTAAGCGGTGAGGAAATGAGTAAATAGCGGAGCAGATTAAAATCATCGCCTCACTTGTTGAAACGTTCTTACTGAAATATTAAGAGCTCAAAGATTCCTTTCCAAGAATTTATTTGAGACCCAACAGGATTATTAATTTAAAACTTGGCGTTTCGAGATCTGCGAATGCATTTATTAAATGCTTTCTTGTTGTGTTAACACATTATTCCAAAAGAGCTCATCATGTTTAGAATTAAGTATTTTAAAGAGTACGTTCTTCATAATTAAGAGATTCTTTAGTACTTAATATAATGCAGTTCGTAACTCCAATTAAAAGCATAAAAATTAATTGTAGTATTTTAGTTTACATATTTACATCTAGGAAAATATTCTAGGCAGAATAAAATGTGTAATAATTGTTATTTTAGCTCATTTTTCAATATGAATATCAACAAATTAATATTTGTAATACAGTTTTGTTCATGGAATACATGCTAAGAAAGTCAAAATTAGCTTATTATTTTGTCTGTTTGTTTTAAATCAGTTTTAAATTAAATTTCCCCAGTGAGCTAGAGATTTGAAACCCTAAACATAAATTATAACTTGTTGATAATGCAATATTTACTCTTAGTCTTGTCCATCCGTTTCAAATTTTTTCATCTAGTGTAGCTATTCGAAAAAGGAATTTTAAAACCGAGTGTAAAACTCAACAATCACAAAAGTTAAAAACAATATATATGTGTGTGTATGCGTTTAAGTTTTGAAGGTATGAAATTTTACATTTGATTTTGATATAGAACCTGAAATATTGTTGCTTTTGTATGTTATGTTCCGTTTTTTAAATCTTTCGTTTTATTGATATTATAATAGAAATTAAAGCTGTATAATGAAGTATTACACTAATAGCAGACATATCGTGCACAATATTGCCTAATTTTAAACGATATTCGCAATATGATATAAATTTTTATACATTTTTTTTAAATATTGCATAATATTATATAATATTAAAAATACTGAGCATCAGTATGTGATAAAGATAGAAAGTATGGAATTGCTTTATGATAATTTTCTATAACAGGAAGTTAATATTGTTTAGATACTTATATAATTGTAAAGCTCAAATGAAGAATCCTGAAATGGCAAGAACATATTAAGTTTTTCCAATTTTAACCAAACTAATCAGATGGAAATGAATGGTCAATCTAATCAATTTATGATAAGAAAAAATGGAAAAAAACCCAAAACTGTAATTTTAAATTATGCACATGAATTGCATTTTGTATACTTATATCGAAGAATGTCCCTCTGTTATGACGTTCAAATGGTAGTTGCTTCTTTCATAGCAATGTCATCCTGGCACTTGTTATGTGAAAAGAAAAGGTTGAATCTTTAAAAATATACGGACATTATAGGCAACTAAATTCATATTATAATTGATATAATGATGAATATATCAGTTTTCTTAAAATTATTACAATCTATAAAAAATTGTTGCCTTCTTTAATATGGATTTCTTAGTCATGCAAATGAATTGAATAGTGTGCCTTAGGAGCTCATTAACAGAAGCACGCGATGTATATATGAAATTAAATAGAGAAAGAACATTAATATTTCAATAAAAATTAAATCTATAAAAGTACGCTTAAATGAGGTTTGAAAATATTATTATCAATCAGAGAAAAATATAAATGTTTGAAATCGTCAAAGAATATAAAATTTCATCAGGTTTAAAAAATTAAACAATTATTCAATGTTCACATATAAATTATTACATTATAAAAATATACAATTTAATATAATGAATGTTAATCTTTCCAAAAATAAACACTTTAATATGTTGGATTCCATACAATTTAAATATCTTTTTTAAAATACACTTATTAATGAAAACTAAAAAAATATTTCATCAAAAGTTAAAAAGTCTCGCTCGTTAAGTAAATACTGTACATAAGTTTGGTGTCTTATTTTGAAAAATAAGTTGCTTAAGTAACCTCAATTAGAATATATTTAAATGAAAACACACTATAAAAGATAAACTTGTCAAAATTTAATTTTGTGAATTTTTTTTTTAGATTAACTAATTTTTTACGCTATAAAACTTTTAAAATTTTACTGATCAAATTATTACTAATAATATGTACACTTGCTCATCCCATTTATTTATTTTCATATTCTCAATTTTATTCCCATTTTATTTTGGATAATGTAATCACCTCAAAATCTGAAAGGTAACCGCTCAGAATGTAAGTGAAATTTTAAAATGCTTAATTTAACGCGAGCAAACCGACATCAATCGTATCGTCCACTGATAATGATGATCTTTTCCTTATCTCACATTCCTTTCTCATTATCTCACAGCTTGAGATTGGGAGAAGGGAAAAAGAAGAACCCATAAAAATACGAGCACTGACAGTTTTAAAGGAGTTTTTGTTTCCATCTTTTGATGGGTCTACCCTTTTGAAAGGAGGAGATTCCATCTTTTTCCGAGCTTCATCACTTGGAGGATTAATGTAGCATACCCGCTAATAAGTTTTCTTGGATATTTTTTTTTATAATCATTCAATTAGAATGACCAATGACCACAAATCCTAGTATTGAGTTCTCTAAAACTTTTGAAATTCACTGCTTATCATTAATCTTAACCTTAACCTGTTATTCTGTCCGCAAGCATATAAATCTGTTTTATACGTGTGTGTTGGACCACCATGATAATAACACTGATTTGAATTATGGTAGAATCTTAAGACCAAAACTGGCCATAATACAACCCTTCATACAAGAAGCAAAGGAGGGGGTAAACAATAAAATTGAATTTCAGTTTGCTCAAAACTAAATTTATTTCGTTTTTAGAGAGTATAAGTCTAATTAAAGTAAAGTAGAGGAGATTTACTCATTGTTATGAAAGATAGCAAAAGTAATATAGATGCAGTTATTTTATTTACATACTTCGTTCATTTTGACTGTGATTATGCAAAAGAAAGCGCATATTAATTAAATTATAAAAAATATAATCGTGTTAAATAAATTAAAAAAAGCATATTCGAATTAAATAACTTTAAAAAGCATATTCCGATT
>JAPMOQ010006997.1:231407-267859 GCA_026543055.1 Argiope trifasciata
TAAATAAATTAAAAAAGCATATTTGGATTAAATAAATTAAAAAATCACATTCAGTTTAAATAAATTAAAAAAGCATATTCGGAAAACAATAAAAGATTTTTGAAATTAATCAATTTTTCGACAAAATATTTCTGATACTAAAAGAAAAGCTCCAAAATCAATAACTGCTTAAGGACTGTCTTATTTCATGTTCTGCATTTGGTAGCGTACAATCCAGAAATCATAAATGTTTAAAATTCCCGTTCCCTCAAAATAGACGTGATAGCAAAACAAAGGAACGGAAGGAGAGAGGAGACTGTACTTTATATGCCAAATATACTTTTAGAATGACATTTTCCTTTCTTCAAGTCTGCATTTCACTGAGGTATTCCTGAATACAGAATTAAGTCTCTCCGCTGAATTCAGCAAACATATTCTCTATATTTACAAACATATTTCATGAGTGCAAGCCACGTAATCAGAATTTTTGCTCTTTTCCTGGATCATAAAATACGTTTTCGTTCTTTGTTCAATGTATACTGTTTTTCCTAGACAGCTTTTAGATTGTGAAACATTTTTTTCTTGTGTAATATAGTAAGCATATACCAACGAAATTGGAAATTCTGTAGCTCAGCTATTTTGCAAGTAAGAATTGTGAGGATTTTCTTGGTCGTGCATGTTAAGGACAGAGATGTGGCTTGTGCTGATTTAACTTTCAGAAAACAGAAACGTCAAAACGAATAACATGACGTTATGAGCGTCAGGCTTAACTACAAAGGCATGAGAGCTATTGTAATCCATATTAATAAAAAATTTATCCAGTGACAAGACGTACATAGTATTCAAGTAACTTAAATGTCAAAAATAATGCTGCTTTTTATGAATATTCCAAGAAATATGGAGTTAACAAAAACATTATCAAATATGTAATCAAAGAAAAACATACATAGAAATAAATAACTGAAATAGATAAAACACCATTAATTAAATAGTCAACACACACACACACATATATATATACAGTAAAAGCTCTTTATTCGCAGGGTATACAGGGTATATTCCATAAATATGCCGCGAATACAGAAACCGTGAATACGGAATGGCAATTTATATGGGATTATAGGGGATACGTTCCAAGGTGACAAAATAAAGAAAAAACAAATATATAAAAAATCAATTTAATTGAACATTTTGATTAATTATCTTAAGGCTGAGACAATGGTTTGAAGAATTTTGTAATTTTCTCTTGCTTGGCAGTTTTTAAAAGCTCCTTCAACTCAGCAGTCGCATTAGCAATTTGCCTCTTAAAAATACGACTTGTTCCATAGACGGATCAATGTTTATAAAGAAATCGCAAAGCTCATTTGCCATTCTTAAACCTTCACTAAGATTTTTCACATTAAATGTCACGTTTCCAGTGCTTGCTGAAGCCTCTTCTTCAATGGGCTGTGAATTTAACATTTCCTCCAAGTCGGTTTCAGTCAAATCTTCATCTTGCAATTCAAGTAATTCCTGAATGTCACTTGATTCTATCTGTTCGAACCCATCTCGCCCTATACCATTCACGATTTCAGCTATTTTTGCAGTCAAAGTTTGAGCTTGCACAGATTCTTCGTCATTTTCCGCAGTCAGAGCAGGCCAGTTTTTTCCAGCATGACTTCAATGTATGTGGCTTCAGTTCTTCCAATGATTTTTTTATGTTTACGATGCATTTTACAGAGTCAAATTTCTTCCAGCATTCGATAACATTCATATCAGGATTACATTCCATATTATTCAATATGATTTGGAAGATTCGTCTAATGTAATAGAGCTTAAAGACCTTGATTATTTCTTGGTCCATAGGTTGAAGCAAAGCCGTCGTGTTGGGAGGTAAAAATGTCACTTTTATTTTGGATGCACAGCTTCAAGTTCGCTAGGATGACCTAGTGTATTGTCCAAAATTAGAAGTGCTTTAAAGTCTAAATTCTGTTTTTTAAAATAAATTTCAATTTCAGAAACAAAACAATTCCGGCACCTGTCACAAAAAATAGCGCTTGTAACCTACGCTTTCTTATTAGCACGCCAAAAATACTGGCAGGTTGAATAAAGAAAATTTTAGCCACGAATATAGGAATTGAGTCGCATTTTTTTCATCTGCAAATAGTGAAACCGCGAATAAGGGACTTTTACTGCATAGATATATATATGAGAGAGAAAAATCATCTAAAATTAAATCATGTCGAATTGAAACTAAAAATTATTTCGGATCTAAACTACAAAAAATGAACAAATTCAAACATATTTATGAAACAAATCTAAATTCAAATTATTTCGGAAACAGACATAAATATTGGAATCTAAACTAAAAGAAGTCATATAATTTTCCAAAAATAATCTAGATATCGATACTTAAACGAGATAGGAACAATAATCTTGTATTTTCTAGAACATTTTTTCTCCAGAAACGCAAATCAGGTTACTAACATGAGATTCAGAAAAAAATCTCTGTACATTATTCTTTTCGTCTAAAATTACTTTGTAAAAGATATTTTAGATTCGTAAATATATATTTCGACCAAAAAAGACATTGGTATTTTGCCATTTGTTTAAAATAGAGTATAAATTATGAAGCGCAAATTTTGAAAGAGTACAAGCTTTAGATTACAAAAAAAATCATATTTTTCTTTGTTGCACGATAAATATGCCTTGAACATAAAATGGTAATAAAATTTTTGAAATGAATACTTCAGTGCACGTAATTACTTCATATGTTTTTATTTTCGGAATTCTATAGAATCAAAAATAAGTAATTTTATTTCCAAAAGGAAAAGAACTGGGCCAATTTTTAATTTTTCAATATTTAATTTTACCCATTATTCTGTTCACATGGATAATTATTCAACTTAATAAAGTACTAAATGTTTCAGTTTAGTGAAAGAAAACATGATTAACTGCGAATTGCAGTTGTATTTTGTTCTTATTGTGTATGTAAACAGTTCGAGTTAATTACTTAGAATTTTCTTTCTTATGAAAAGGAAAAATAAGTTTAAGTATTCTCAGGAATTTTTCAAACATTTAATTCAATTTATTACTGAAGCAATTAAGTTTTGTATTTAACGTGTCAATGGAAGAACAATTTAGAGAAAAAGATTAAAACGCCTTAAATGACGCTAATTAATAATTGTTTACATTTTTTTTAAAGTTTTTAAACACGTTTTATCACTTCAACAGACTTTTAAACTCAGAAATTATAAACATTCCTTTGTGTTTTCATATATTTTAAGAAACTTGTCTTTTTATATTTTAATTACTTCTTTTCAAAAGTATTATTTTTTTTAGTTAAAATAATCTTATATCAGACAAAGAATATTTTAACTATTATTTCGTAAACCAACGCAATTCTTAGTTATCCCTAAAAATATTCAACAGAATTAAAACAGAACAGAAACCAACAGAAACTCTAATTCAACCGAATTAGAGATTATACAATTATTGTTAACTAGCCGCCTTTGGCGACCAGCTGGTTCGCCATGAGTAATGCGTTCTAAAATTTCCAATTAAATCATATATTTTTTAGCCAAAATTTAAGAAATAGTTTAAGTTAAAAGATTCAGTTATTAGTAATTAAAGAGTCGGTAACTTTATTCGGAAAAACTTTTTGAGTTTAATGCTCTAATAATTTATCAATTATGCTTCCAAAATATTAAAAATGTTTTTTTCGGTGATATTGCCAAAATGTTAAATATGTTTTTTAAAGAAAGCGAAAAAGGAAAAAAATTATTGAATTAATGATACAGATATTGAAAACAATTATAGAAATATGCCATTAAGTCGGGATTTCAATGCATATCCTGTCTAAATTCAATCAGGTTTACTGTAAATAAAGATAATTTATGGAATTAATGATATAAATATTGCAAACGATTTCTTAGAATCCTTTGCCTTGCATTTATTTTTATAGAATACTAGCCGCCTTTGGCGACCAGCTGGTTCGCCATGAGTAATGCGTTCTAAAATCTTCAATTAAATCACATATTCATTAGCCTTGAAGTAATTCCGGGCATTTATTGGCCTGAAATTAATATTTTCTTTAAGATGATGGACGGAAAGTTCTAAAAGAACCCGTTTTCTTGATAATATTCTTTAATTTTATAAATCAGTCAGTTTTAATTATCGGTTATACTTCCAAAATATTAAAAATGTATTTTTCGGTGATGTTGCCAAAATATTAAATGTTTTTTGAAAGAAAGCGAAAAAGCGAAAAAAAATTATTAAATTAATGATACAGATATTGCAAACGATTATAGAAATATGCCATTAGGTCGAAAGTTCAATGCATATCCTGTCTAAATTCAATCAGGTTTACCGTAAATAAAGAAGATTTATTGAATTAATCATTTAGATATTGCAAACGATTGTAGAATCCTTTGCCTTGCATTTATTTTTTTAGAAAGTATCACTTTTTATATTTATGTTATTTTATCCAGTCACGTGCTGAAAGTATCATTTCTTTAGACTTGATTTACGATGATAGTTTTTTATTATTATTTGAACTTCCGTCATTGTTTTCTTTTCTTTTATCCGGTCACGTGATCAAAAAAACATAGTTAAAATATTTCTTTATAAATTCGTTAAAAATAGAGGCTTAAGTTATACATTAAAACACTGATACCATTAGAAAGCTAATTTTTTAATCTTTAAATTGATGTAAAAATCATGTTTGTGCGATAATATTTTCGGAAGTTATAGCGGAAAAACGTCGAAATTTCGCTTAAATTTTAATTAATTCAAATCCTAATTAAAAATTCGAAAAAAGGGCTCCGAGGTGCACATTCCCGACCTCCAAGGTATACATATACCAAATTTGGTAGCTGTAGGTCCAACGGTCTGGCCTGTAGAGCGCCAACACACACACACACGCACACACACACACACATTGAGCTTTATTATAAGTATAGATTTAATTGCAATTGTTGTAAAATGGATCAATACAATTACCGTAAATTGGATTGACACAATTATTGTAAATCTAAAAATTGCGTTGCATCTTAACTGTAAATAATTGTTTATGGACTTTAACAATAAACAAATCAGTAACGGTTTTTAGTAATGCCATATAAATCGTGTAATACAAATCATGTACTTTGGAAGAAAATATGCGAATTAAAACATATCTCATCTTTGCAACTCGCATATTATTTATAAAAAGATAATGTTTTTAAAATCACCCACTTTTGGCTTCATATATGTTAACTGCACATACAAAATTGTATGCTTGTGATCATATAAATTTTAATAATGCATATATTCAAGTATTTTATTTATTATTTTAATTTCTTATATACAGGTTTATTGATTTCTAGTTTCTCTTTTATATTATGCAAATATTTTTCACCTTATATTTATGTACTCATTATTTCATTTTCATGGCACAATCGCACACATAGTAGCTTTAAACAACTTTAATAAATTTGGTAGGAGTGAAGAATAAAAATATATAGATTAATGTAATATCAACTGTAATTTCCACCAAATGATTAGTACGAATTTAGTAGCTTTAAACAATTTTATAAATTTGATAGGCGTGAAAAATAAAAATAAAAAAGCTCACTGTTCAAATAAAAATGAAAGAAAAAACATTATTATGAATGTTGCATCTTTGCAAAGTTAGTTTCAGAATAAGAAAAAAATATTTTGCAGGCATTTTTAATGAATTCTATGTCATGCCATATAAATAGCTACGAAATTGGAGATAATCTTGTAAATCATTTAGCAGAACATTATTTTAGGAAATTCCAGAGTTTTGGAAGGATCTTATTTAGGAACTGAGATTCGAATTTTTCTAGGTAATTTGTTACCCTTTGTGAAAACCTAAATGCGAAAGACTTAAAGAAAGTCAGTGAACTTAGTTTTATTTTTAAGTGTTGATAATGAAGCGAGCTCTATAGCTGCAGTATGAGTTTCATTGTGCAATTGCTGTTGTTTCATAACAATGAACTAATTGTTGATATGTTGTGTTATTTCTGGGAATGATTTCTTAGTACATCATTCAAAGATATTTTGCTACCTGCATTTCGTACTTTCTTGCGGAATGAAAGCGGTATCAATACAGCATACTGGCCGTTGTTGTTTTTGCATGATCTCCTGGCAATATTCCTAACGTCATCTTTCAAAAAAACTTTTTATTTTTAATTTTTTTTAACAAAATAATCATAAAAACATTCGTATTTTTCCGAAACTTTTATCGATCATTGCTTCAAAATTAGTTTTAACTCACTTTTTCTTACGCAGTTTGAAAATAATATTAATACAAGAACACTCGATTAAGTAAAGAATGGTTAAGAGACGCATATTATTTATTTCATTGTATTATTTAGAAATTTATGCTTCAGAAATTTCTTTTATATAATTTCTATTTTTCTTCAAAGAGCTTAAGCTGTATTTTTTCTATCAATACATTTTTTCACCCACGTTTAAAAATGAAATAATTTGTTAAGGCATTAAAGTAAATATATAGAAATAAATTATGTTTCGTTATTTTCTGCTTTGGTTATTTTTTATGTATTTTATTATTGTTTTTAAAACCATACTTAATTAATCCTTAAGTGCATTTCTTTAAAACTAATAACTAAAAGTAGCTATTCCACACTAAGAATAAGTAAAAATTGATTGTTTGGAAAGCTGTTACAGCATAGGGGTGTAACAATGGTTGAGTCATAAGGCCAATACCGCTCACGGCTTAACTCCTTCAGTAGATATGGCATGTCCCGTCATCGCTAGGTTGTACAGATCAGGATAGCGAGAATCTATTAATAAACTGGAAGTTCTATATCCCATACATCTAAGATGCCCCCTTTTGGGACTTACACAATAGTATAATTGAATTTACATTTGTAACACATTATAAATCTGCTATCAAATGAAATTATATTTCAAAAATTTCTTATATGAAAATCTTTTCTCGAAAATAATATAAATGAATACAATACCTTAAATCTTTATTCACATACCATCTAACTTAATTTATCAGGCATTCCCATTCAATAAATAATAGTAAAATACTAATAGTTGAAAAATAGAATTGAATGATGAATACTTAAAGTTGTGTTTTCGTTCAGATTAAGTGCCACAAATTATTTTTCATAATGCATTTGCATCATAATTGCATTGTCGAAGATTTAAGAGCATTGCATGTACAAATGATGATATCAACTGTAATTAAAGACAAACTAATCTGATAATATCAAAGAGCCTTATCAGAATGGAAAGCTTTATAGATTATTTGAACATTACTAAAAAAATGGGTCATATATTTTCTACATAAAGAATGCTGCAGAGAGTTGAATATGAGTAATTTATTTTAGAATGAACGAGATTCGATCATCTGAAATAATTCACATTCATATCTATTTTAAAAAATATCAAAAAAATATTTAAAATAAAATATTTAATAATCATATTAGTTCTTTTAAGATTAAAATTCTGAAATTTTTAAATTCCTATTGTGTATTTTAATCATTTTAAGGTTGAGTGTATGCAACTTTAAATTTTTAATGGTGAAAGTCAGATATTTTTAAATTAGTAGAATTTTATACCGACTGACTCCGCATATATTATAAATCCGTTAGGCCATTTGAATGCTTCATGAAATTTTATTCTTTGAACGTCTGATTTACATATTTTTTCATATATTATAATAAATGATATAAATAAATACAGAATTCACTAGATATATTCAGTACCAGAAAAAATAAACTTTATTATAAATTCTGCAGAAAAAGTAACTTGCAATGAGTCTTTAAACCCCAGTATAAAAATACAATACATTATTTTGTAGCAGTTATTAAGCCCTGAAAGACATTATATGACGTGACAGAATTCAAAATTAAATTCTTAAGTATTTCCATATAGAAAACAGCAGCCTTAATCAATAAAATCCATCAGAGAGGAACTATTTACATACTGAAATAAACAGTTCAAAAACCATTTGACTTTATAACAGTTTTAAATAACTGATGATATTTTGTACCTCCACTTGTCTACTAACTCCAGCTGTCAAAACGAAATTCTCATAACATTTTCTATTTTTTTTCTTATTTAAAGAATACAAAGATATCCACCGAAAACGAGCCTCAGGATAATCTGACATCGATTCCTAGACGGAAGACATTTTATCAATCCAGTTTCTTGGAGTTGGTTTGTTTTGTTGTCTCTTTTCCCACTTTATATTACTCTATTTCTGTTTCCTTTACTTCAACTTCCTCCAACTCACAATGGGATGTTTCTCTGGAGATTTGCCAGATTTCATACCGAGCAATTGCACACTGGTAATGTTCACAATTGCTTCAACTAAGCGTTTGGATATCACGGAAACCAGACTGTTAGGCAAAGAAATGTGTCATATCAAACAGCCCATCGAATCTGAAATTAATTACTTTTTTATTTATGTGCAAAACATGGTGAAAATAAGATTTATTTTTAACTAATGACAATAACTACGCACATATTTGCCTGCGCGATTGTGGATTATTACAGGCCAAACCATTTTATCTATAAATTACCGAATTAGGTTGATCCCTATTTAGAGGAAAATAATCAGCAAAACAAAGTTACATTTTGAAATTTTATTTCAAACCGTATTTGATTAAAAGCTAAATGAACTTTTGAAGACTTTTTTTAAATATAACTTTAAAAAATATTGATAACCAAAAGTGTTTTTTACAGAATCATAAAATATTTTTGAAAGCATTTTTTAATAATTAATTTTTTAGCCGAATATTTGGTTTTCTATATTTTAATAAATTTTTAAAAGCTGTTTTACCCCATTTTATATCAAATTTCGCTATTATAAAATGAAATTTGAAAATTAAAAATACTTTGCCAAAGGGCGTCTTAGGCATTAAATCTTTAATTTAAATTTTAGAATTCATATATCCATTTGTTTTGATAAATCAAGCAGCGATAAAAATTAGATAGCTATAAATAAATTAGTTGTATACTACGAAAAATTTTGTTAATTTTTATTAATGCATCATACTGAATTAGGAAACTATCAAAGTTTCTAGAAAATAAGTCAAAATGAACTGGACAGTTTTATTTTAAATTACGCATTTTCATCGCAATATTCTTCAAATAATTTTGTTGTCAGGTTCTTTGTTAATTATATTTCCAGGAATGTGGCATAAGTCAAACTATGTAAATATTGCAGTGTTATCGAAAGCATATTATTACTAAAAATACATTGAGAATGTTTTCATTTCTGTAACAACTTTATTGAATGAATTCAAAAATTTTCTTCAAAATCATTCTTCATAACTAATGCATTACGAAATATTATTCAGAATATGGATATCAGCCTATTGCTTATACAGGATACGGATAATTGACATTTGCTCTCATAAGTTTGTTTATCTGTTAATAAATCCCACTTTGTCTTCTAAAAGCAACAGATCACTTTCAAATTGAAACTGACAAAAAATTCAAATGAGAGATTGTTGAAAATTTCAAACTGATTAACAGATTTCCTTATTTTCTCTACTCATTATCAACGAGAGTGGTCTTCCTGAAATTCTTTCGCGTATCTTTTAATAAATGTATATAGTATATAGTTTATAGTTAAAAATGTATATAGTTTGCATGTCATATGCAAACAATAATTTCCTCGGACTGTATTTCTTTCAATTGACATCCAGAATTGTACAGTAAAATTTACATACAGATTTTAATCATTCAATTTTAAACAGTTGTTTAATTTATAATATTCTGACACGGTGACAGACAAACATCTATACTACTAATAAAAATAGATGTTTGTGTAAGTGTGAGTGCGCCGAAGCTAGTGCTTATATATTGGCTGAACAAGCCAAGCAGTTCGAACCACAGCAACCAAATGAATAACTTAGAGGAATGGAAGGTGTATCTCAGAGGGAAAGATTTGGAATTTTAAATAAATTTTAACTAATTAAATTGCTACTTGTGGCATTGGGAAATGTACTAATTAAATGCTACATTTGGCATTTTTCTGAGAAAACAACTGTAAATATTAATAAACAAAAATATAAAAATATTTTTTTAACATTTGGAAAAAAATATGATTTTAAAGATGTCAATTTTGAAATTATTAAATTTCGCTGAATTTGATGATTTTTAAAAATACATTTTTTTACCTAATTTGCAACAAGAAATTATATGATTGCCCTTAAATTCAAACCGTTTTCATAGATACAAATGGTGCTTCATGGCGTTATTTTCTTACAATCTGAAAACTAAAGGACAAAGCTTTCGTTTAATAACTGCGTATTTTAGGAATTTCTGATATAGGCAGTGAAATTTTCTCATATAATCAAAGAACCTCCATAAATAATTCATTATGGCTTATATAGCATATTATATTTTAATAAATTCTACACGATATAATAATTAACATTATTAAAATTTTATATTACAGGTCCACTTATCCATTACTTTTAAAGAGTTTAATTTTTTTCCAGAAATATTATTAAATTTTACACAAACGATGAAATGAAACGAAAGCCACTCCATCGAACTTCAGTGTATTATTACCAAATGAATTTATTCAGAGGAAAGTAAATTGGATTAGGACAAAGCCTATGATTAAATTTTAAGTTTAAATGCTATTATTTCCAGTCTCAAAATTAGCGAGAAGATTACTCTGCATAATCTTATTATGAGGTTTATGTCAAAATTTCACTAGAAAGTAATATTCTTTGGACTTGGGTTGTTAGTTGAATTGAGTTAGAGGGTGACTCTTTCATGAAAATAAATTTAATAATTTGGGGGCTTATTTAAGCTACTTTTCATTACAAATTTTGTTTATATCTTCATTTTAAATTTTGATGAAATGCTTGTTTTGATTTCTTTACAAGTTGGAAATGGGAAAACGTTCCATACAATATATTAAATGAATGACATCTAAATATATACTTATTTTAATTTAATTTTATACGATGAAACATACAAAAAATGCTTCATAATATTTCACATAAATTGAATAAAAGTTAAATGTTTTGACCGGAATTTTGAGAGCACATTTCTTACTCTAACATGTTCATAGAGGATTCCTATTATGTTGAAAATGAAATAAATTATTAAAAATATTTAAAGAATAAAATATTCTATTTAATTAAATAAATATGTATTTGTATTTTACATATTTATGAAAAATTACATTTTAGAAAAGAATATTTTGTATTATTAACGTATATATTTTTTCATTCAAAGTTTATTTTTCTTGATTGACAAATTAATGTAATTTTTTGTTCTTATATTTTTACTAAAAAAAATATAAAATGTAAAAATATTTCCCAACATTAAATGCTGAATGTAGTATTAATACAATGCAGCCAAGCTGATGGCAACGATTTATCACTTTAAAATTTTTTATTTTTTTATTATTTAAAATTAAAGGCACGTTCTCTGACATTAAAAAATGATTTTTAAAAAAGGAAGTCCATGATTCCGAATTTCAAGTTACTATGTGCGAACATTGTTATTTTTAAGTAATTATTTATCTTAATTAATTTAAGTCATTAACCAATTTAAACCGATTTGAATTTTTTTAAATTTTTATTTTCAAAAGTTTCGGATTCCGACCAATTATGAAATGGAAAAAAAAACCATTTTTCTAAGTATCTACGCATGCATAATTTGATAGTCTCGTGGTTTTTTCAAACGGGTTTAAACTATTAATGACATTAATTAATTAAGACAATTCGTAAGAATTCAGAGGATGAAAAATATGGATATCATATTGTAACTTAAGTTGGTGATGAATCACCAAATATGACAACATTCGTTATTATTTTATAATAACTCTAAAAACGAGAAATTAATACTTCAAAAGCGAAAAATTGACAATTTTTTGCCTACTCATTTTGTTGTTTCAAAAGCCTCAAATCAAAACAAGCAAGTTTTCTATTGATAAAAAACAAAAAATCGCCTTAAATTTTACTGCGAAAAATGTATTTTCATTTATTATTATTATTCTGATCTGAAGGTTAACGTCTTACAAATTATTTATTTATATTTATTTCATACAATGTTTACATATCATAAAATTGTTTTAATTTTATATTTAAAAAAATTGAAATATTAAAGTAATTTAACAACAAGAAGATCTAAAATGTTTACAAGGCAAAGGAAAAATGCTTTATTAACAATAGACCCAGGATTCAAATGGTCTTTAAGAGATATATAAAACTGTATTATCTACATAATCTACTTGTATACATAATCACCAAACATGTTAAGTCATTTATCACGTCGCTAAACCTATTATATTTAACCAGTACTGGTAATAATCAGGTACTGATATTGAGACAGTTCTCGGCACAACATCTGATATGAGCTTTGTTTCGGATAAGTATTCCTTCAAAGCCTGGTAAGGGAAATATTCCCTGAGTGATAAATCGGGACTGCATGGGTGATTCCTAACCTTCCACTTAAGCATTTTCAGTATTATCTCTACCCTCTTCAAAAGGGCACCATTTCGCCACCTTTTTTTCTACTCATTGCTTCGTCCTTCGTGCACTTCAACGATTTTTCTGTGAATGTCCAATGGGAACACATTCTTGGCAATAGAAGTACCAAGGCTCGCGCCTCTGCGTAAAACCACTTTTCTAGACGTTACTGTCGCTATTTCAGGTCTCGGTACTAACACTATCTGTTCGAAAGACCTGTCTAAGACATTAAGAAAGTTCTTTTATCTCATGAAATGTTTCTTTATCAAGTACATTCGATTTTTCTTTCAAATTTATTATTTAAATGATTTAAAATCAATAAATTTTAGGAATGATTTGTCGTTTGACTTTTATTTTAAGTAAGTTTAATTAAATAAAGAGCTCTTGGAATACGTGCCCTTATTTAAATAAGCATAGACATTGCTTGTATACATAGATTTTCACATTAAGAAATTATTTTTATTTCTTCCAATCGGAGGAATATTCATCGCCTATCAACTATGGAAATAAATCATCAATTGTTCATTTCAATTTTCCATTATTGTTCCCTGCATACGTTTCAGAGTATAATTTATGTCCCTAATGTTTTTCCTCTGCTGGTTTCCTATTGAATTACTCGGAAGTAATTTATATTCTAATTTTCCTTCAACTATTCTGTAATGAGAATTTTTGTTTGTAAAGGAGCATTACGTTTGAAAACATTCATTGGTATAGGAATTAATTTTAAAAGGAATCCTAAAAAAGTAGAGAAAGTATGTAATAAAAACATTTATATGATGAAGTAGAAATAATCTGAAATTCTAAATCACGTTGTTTAATTGCATGCCTTTCATCAATATTTCTCTCGTATTAGATAATATTGATGAAATTAACTCATTACCCAGTTTTGATCATAACAGAATGTGAAATAACACCTTTTTTCATGAAAAACGTAAGTAGCAAGGAAATAATCTAGATTTTAATAATAATATACAATCTCATTCAAAAAGAATCTGAATTTCATCCAAGGAAGTATGCAGTATCGTTGCAATAAGAATCAGAACACCTGTAAAATAATTTCTATTAATATTATAAGATCATTCTTGCATTTGTTAATTATTGAAAACACATTTTCCTTGCTAAAAGCTGAGAAAAAGAGTAAATATGTTTTATTATCGTGTTAATTATGTGTGTAAATTGTATGATAAATACGAAAATGAAATTCACTACGAAAATTATATGACAGACAAACAATGAATTTTATTTCCATATTGATCATGTAGATTGTACAGAAAACAGACACAATAATAAAGCACTTCATGATAATTATCTCTTCTTTAAAGTATAATTGTCCAATTCAGTGGGCTACGTGGCACTTGACTCTATTATCTAGATTCCTTTGAAAATAAACATAAGAGTAAGGCTGGTATATAAACATTGCTTTAATGATTGTTAAGGTATTCGAACACGTGAAGTTGCTCAGTTCTCAGTAAAAGTAACATTTAAAAAAAATATTTTATTGGAAAGACCAGTCTTTGATATTTATTGCCAAATGCAAAAATTGCCAGAAAAAAATTATTAAAAATGTAAAATTGCTAATAGATGAGGAAGTAAATGAAATAATTATATATGTGATTAAATTTAAGTATGTATTAGCATGATTAATTATTAAAACATGTTACTTTATACTTTAAATGCATTTTTCTAAAAAATTGAATTTTTTTTGCTCAATTCAAATCAAATAAATTATCATATTAAATATAATTATATAATTATCATATTACTATGAAATTCGATAAACTTTGTTTTTATAATTTTTTAGAGAATGAAGTAAAGGAAATGAGAATGAAAACTTTTTTTATTTGCAACCTATTGTTTAAATGATAAAATAAAGAATATTATTTGTAGCTTATTAGCACAAAAGCTTTAATAGCATTTCAACGATATCTTTATAATTGAACAGGAATCTGGATGACAGAAAAAATCGTGGCGATATCATACAATTTATTGGACTAATAGGATATGCTAAAGAATATCTATAATTCCTAATAGACAAAGGACAACTATAGCTTTAATTATAAATTAGTTATAAAATACAAACACAGACTCTGCACATTAATATGTATGGGAAAATGATAGATTACGTTAAACGAACAAAATGAGATAATGTCGCTTTTTAAAATCCTTTCTCCGAATAAATCCAACACAATAAAAAGAATTTTTCCGTCGGGGGGAGGGGGGGTGACTTAGAACACTCAATCGATTTCGAAATGTGGCAGACTCGGTAGCAATAAAGAGGATTTAGAAAATTCTTTTTCGAAATTCTGTAAAGTCGAAATGAAAAAAGAGCAACTAGACAGCCGTGGAAGGGTTTAATTAAGAGGGATGTTCGCCTTCCTGATATTCTAAACATTCTTGCTAAAAAAAGAATCGTGTTAAATGGGAAAGGATAATGATACATTTGCTTATGGAGGGATTTAGGAAAGAAAGAAGAGACATATTACGCTGAAGATGATAATCCGTTAAATGAGCTATTCCTAATTCATTTGTGCGCTGTAGACAATATTTACTTGGACGAAAAATGCATAGATTTATGCAAATTAGTTTAATCACGCACTTACTTGAGAAATAAAAAAGCAAATCTTCGTGAAATATATTGTAGTATCCAAATTCGGAGATTATCGGACAAAAATAGATTTAGCTAATATGTAGATATCATTTTGTTTGAAAAAGTCTTTGTAAAAAAGTTGTGATAAAAATTCTAAAGGAATTAATGAGAATTGTTTTTAATTATTCCTTGTTTCAATCCATTCTTTTACTGTGGCGTTTTATTTTGAATAAATTAAGTTACGACAGGGGATTAAAACAGTGGTATCAATGTTTATCCATTTTAAATTTAGTTTTCAATTATATTGAAATAAATGAATTCTAATTTCAGCTGTGGTATATTTTTTATTATATAGTTGTTTTATACACTTAATATAGATCGACTCGAAACTATTACCAGAAGTTTCAACGTAAACACGTTTTTATCACTGTTAATATTTTAATAGGATGATACACAAATAGCTATTATTTTTATGATTAAACTATTTTTTTCTTGAGAGTTTCTGTAAAAGATTTAAATATTGGCGAAAATAATTCTGTCAAGAATTAAAAATTTCATAAAATAAATTATTATTTTCAGTCAAAAAAATTTAATCTAATACTTTTCAGCTAGTAGTAATTTCAATAGCAAGAGTTTAAACATATGGATATATATTTAATTTTTAATATAACTAATTTTATTATTACGTTGAAAAATAGACGCATTAAATTTACCTTACTATTTTTTTTTAATATTGTATACTGTGGCCTGTAAATAACAAGCTAATTTTTTATGTTTCTTTAAAGCAGAACAAAATAAAATCATAATTCAAATGAATTTCATAATTTTTTGGCTTATCTTGATTCCGATGCTGAGAGACAAGTACAAAGTGTGCTAGAATTTCTTTTATTGGAATTTACTGGCATATTTATCCTCAATTTTATGCTTTTCTGAAAAACTAAAAATTTTAATAAAGCAACATTATACCAGTCAAAATATTTACATTTTTAAAAACACAAAACATGTTATTTCGGAGATGAGTAAAATTATTTTTCCTATATTTTATCCTTGAAAATTTATGAATAAGTTTAATGAGTTATAATTTTTGAGAATAATTTAGTATTATATTAAGTATTATATATTATTATATTATTAAGTATTATATTAGTATTATATTAAGTAAAATATACCTGTAACTGAAAAAAATTTAGCTTTTAAATGGACAATTTCTAGGTGAAATAAGATCTTACTAATTCTTTATTGATTTTGAACAGTTTTTCTCTATTTTTAACTAAGTGGATTAAAATGCTATTAATTTATTAATATTTGTCACAAATACTTTGCAGAAGAATTTATATAGCTATCCCTAAGATTTTTTTGTACATTTCAAGACAGATTTTAATATTTGAATTATTTCTAAAAAATTGATTTACCTGATATTGACGACAAAAATTTCAATTTCTATGGTAGCTAAATGATCATAGTATCCAATTTTTATATTACATCACTCAATCGTATCACTATCCCTTATTCTTTTACTTCGTTTTCGGGCGAGTAGAACGGGAAGAAGTGTTGTACTTTTTTAATGTGGAGCTAACATGTAACATTCATCATTTGTTGTTGATGTTGCTGTAACTTGTAGCCCTTTACAATTCCATTGATATGTATTTGTCTACGATTTAAGATGAGTGAGCAGCTTTTATTTTTTTAGAGGTGTCAAACTTGCTTGCACAACCTCCTTTTTTAAAGGGGGTATATTCACACACCTTACAAATAAAACACAGAAGAAAAACCATGCCTGAACCAGGAGCACCCGAATCAGAGGCTAACGTGCTACCCCTAAATAAAAAAGCAAACATTCATCACTTTAAATTCGTTAAATTTAATTACTGTTTTTCGAAAAATGTTACCATTTAGAGGAAACGTCATACGTTTTTGAAAGCGCGGTCCCCCATATTGAGCCCCATCGCATCTATTTGCTTTATTAATTATTTCATGTGTTCACCATTTCAAAATTACTTTCTGTTTTAAATCTATAAATATATTCAGCTAAAGTATTGCAAAATTTCAAATTATAAAATGGAAAACATAATTTTGTCCACAATCAAACAACGAATCCTACAAATTAATGAATACAACAAATACAACGAATATAACGAATACAATACGAAAACAACAAATCCTACATAATTATCTTTAAATATCTATAATTCTGACTAAAATCTAACAAAAGAAAAAATATATAAATGTATTCAATTTTATTTAATTGATTGATCTACATTATAAAAGGAAAAAATATGTATCCTGAAGAAATGTTGATAAATTTCATTCGGCCCAATTGGATAGACGGATTTTATTGAACTGCCTTAAACTTAAGCCTTATAGTTAAGGTTTTCGGATGTTCAATAAAATGCTACAGAGCTAAAGACAAGCAAAGTTTCTATGTATGCGCAGATTAAACCAGACATTTCAAAGGAAGAGAATTCTTTCCCCATTGTATTAAGTAAACTAAGTTCTCTCAAGAGTTCCTGCCCCAAGAAGGTTTTAAAGAGTAGATACTTTCACTTCTACGTCACGAAAGAGTAAAGTCTGAATTGAATTGAAACCAAATGAAATTTCACCTACCCTTTTTCAATTACTACTGAAATACTTAAGAAGCATTATTATATAGACATTGGCAACTATTTCTCACCTGGTGTTGAATTTTTGAACTTCTTTGCGGGAAAAGAAATTCTAGTGAAATCCTTAAACTAATCCTAATTTTGATAACTTTTGGCCCAGTAGTTCACTTTTTACTACCATTTCCAAGTGAAACCACCTCTATTACTAATGTACTTATTTACTTATTTACTGTAATTATAACCACCGTATATTACTAAAAAGTCAATTATGTTTTCCCATAGTATAGATTAAACAACTTAATGTACATCATATATTTTTTTTAAAAAAGCTTGACTATGTAACAGTTGAATTTGGTTGCTTAATGTTCAAAAATAAAGCAATGTACCCTATCAGCTTAAGTAATTACCTTCGTAACAACGAGCTTGTCCAATGGCAAGTTCCATAAGAACTAACAACATAACCTGTAATTCGTAAATAAAATAATTTGTTTTCCTAGTTAGAAATGCAATCTTGTGAGGAAAAAGAAATGAATGAAAGCGAATAAATTCCGTAAGTTTTTTAGAGAATTTCAAAGATTTTTTTGGTACGGCCAGATAAATGTTTAAAAAGTGTTGAAATTGTTTTTCTCAACTACCATGGGGTTTTTAAGAAGGGTATTGCTTTGAAAAACTTGTAACTCCAAAAACGTCTTTTAAAATAAGTCAACAACTATTTTCCAGATGCAGTTTCGGAAGAAAAAAATTCGTTCACTAAGTAAATTAAAAATTTCATTAAAAAATTACTTCCGAAAAGAAATAGCAATTTAGCAGGCGATTTATTCTGCGAAGAAAGGGGGAGCGAGGAGACGTTGATGAAGTGAACTTAATTAGCAGATACAAAAAAGTTCGTCTTTCCTTTGCATACTTTTCAATCTGAAAAAAGTGAAGAAAACGGAAAAAGAAAACTTTAGTTTTTAAACGATGTGAAATAGAATTTATTGGCCTACAAAAACTAATGAACTCTTATTCTAAATTAATTTTTCCAAGTAATTTAATCAAGATACGGTCATGAAATCAAGGAACTGTATCTATTCGATTACCAAGCAAATGCATTTTATATATCATGACAGTTTCACGTGAAATCAAAGAAATAAATAAACAAAAATTATTTTAGAAATATTCTACAGAAAATTTATGTATCATTAAAAAGTAAAATCGAGTCTAAAAATATTATGCACAAACTATACTAATAATTGAGAGGAAAAGGTGTATGGACTGTTCATTTCAATATTCTGAGACGACCACTTTCGATGATTCTATATCATTACAGCGAGAGACGCGCATCTTCATTCTTTGACCTTGATTTTCCTTTTATTAGATACTTTATGCTAGATTTTTTTCATGTTTATACAAATATCGTATCATTTCTAACCATATGATTTTAATTCGATCTGCAAGTAATCCGAGTTTATTTTATTGTTAATATACAAAATATACAATTGTAAATATACAATCATTTCATCCTTTCTACCTAGTGTATTTTGATGAATTAAATCCATTCTAACGCATACACAAAAGCAAGAAGGGTTTTAAAATCCTTTGTCGAACAATATATGTATTTACTCTCGAAAAGCCGAGATGTATCATTTTTACCAAATTGGCCCAAATATACTTTTCAAAGTAAAAATGTGTAACTCACTAAATGTTTTTTAGTTTTTTCAATGAAATTGAAATTAATTGAAATTATTCTAAATTTTATCGTTTTTCAGAAGTAAATTCTAAAACTTCTATTGTAAAAAATTTAAATTTTATGCCATTTAAAAATTTAAAATATTTTTTGATAGTGCCAATTTAATGATCATGCAAATATTTTCTAAAATTTGGTAATTTAAGAAAAAATTCTCTTTGCCCTAATTTACAATAATAGGCTTCAATGTTGCTTTAAAATTCAAGCATATTTCCTGTTTCATCACCATTTAATTTTGCGATTCTCTTCCCTTGTTAAAAGTTAAAGAAGTATTTTTCTTAATAACTGAGTAATTTACAAGGTGAAGAAAAAAGAGAAGATACAATGTCAGTATATCATACATAATTGAATTCAAAAATTTCTAAATGAAGTGAACATATATTTTTTTTTCAAACCTGAACATATGATTTTTTTATGAAATGAACACATAATTTTTTACTCTCTGAAATGTTCCGTACTTGAAGATATATATATCAGAAATATATTTCTCACTACAGTTAAAAAAAATTTATGAATCTTCAAGGGTTCTTTTCCAATTTATTTGCCGATGAAATAAATAGTCCTTTAGTGACGAACGACGGCAATTATTGAACACGACGACTTTAATACAAAAACAACAACTATACTATCAAGAAGAGCACAGGCAACTCACAGCAACATACTACAATATACAGTAGCCCAAAAGTATTAATCTGTTGTATAAACAACCATAATATACAGAATGGTCAGAGAGAATGAACCAAAATAGTGGAATCTGCGTAGCTTCACTCTACGATCTCTCCAAATGTCTACTATTCCTCAATATCTCCTCGCTTTAACTGTATCCATGTGCCGCCTGACTACTACTCGACTGGCTACCTCCCCCACCACATGACGCTGCTACCACAATAAAAACCAGGACTTAGCACACAGCTCAATACAGCATTCGTTTGAGTTCCACACAACACTTGCTTTTCCCTTGACTGATCAAACTAATCGCCGAAGTCTCCTTACACGATTAATTTCAGCTTGAGACTGTCAGCTTTTTGTAGTTCCTGGAGGGAGGTGAAGAAGGTTCTTGACCAATCAGGAGTATGTCGGTTCCTATTGACTCAGCTGTTAAAATAATGGCAGGTATTACCTATTTTGCCGATTGTAGTATTATCTATCAGCAGCAAAATCACCAAATCGTGCCAAATTTGTCGCCAAAGTAAGATATCACTGATTCGGTATCTGATCACCATTCAACAAAGCAGACCGTAAAACGGTCTTTCTAGTGATTGAACTAACAATGCTGAACTAAAAATACAACATCAAATATTTGTAATATTATATATAATTGAAAAAATTATATTCTATTATAATAATAACATTGTATAATATTTTTATTACAATAATTTAAAGAGACACCAGTTGCAACCAATTACGGTTCAAAACAGAAAATTAAATTAAACACCAAAAGATAGAGACACTAAGACTTTTCTTTATAAGAAATACATCATAAATTTTAAATCGTGTATTATTTTGAAGATAGTTGAATCATGTATTATTTTGGATATAATAATAAGTAAACTATTTTCAAAGCTTTTTTAGAAATTCTAAAAAACTTTATATGATTTCGAGAGCATAAAATTTAATTTATAATACACTCATGTATATATAAACTAATTTATTTAAAACTTTTCGGAATTTCTAAATATAATTGAGAAGACAGTAAATAGAGTTTTAGCAACTGCTTTTCTAATATAATTGGGAATGGAAATGAAATATTAAATTGTTTTCAAGTCATATCCTATAAACGATAATAATTTGATATCATGCTACTTATTTTAAAAAGCATATCAATATTATTTTATGGGTTAAATTAGTCATAATGTGAATTTATCCAAATCTGTTATTTATTTTAGTCATGAGCATGCCATTTTTTTCTCTCAAAAAAACTTATTGTATTTTTATACAATTGTAAAAATCGTATAATACTGCTTTTATACTAAAGATTTTAATATTTTTTGCATTTTTTATAAATATCTTAATTTAAAAGGAATGGTGGAACTTTCAAAAAATGAAAAATAACCAGTGAAGTTATTGCCTTAAAATGCATTGAAAAAATATGATAATAATAAAAATAGAAATTTTAAACATTAAAATGTTATATATTATACAGAAGACTTATTTAATTAATATCAAACAAATTTTAATATTTTATATCAAATTATTTTACTTAATACTCAATACTAACTTTAAAATAAATTAATATAATTGTTATATAAAGGATGTTGAGCAAGAATATAAATTATATTAACTGATGTAACTCAGATTTTACGGAATTAAAATCCTTTCCTGCTTAATATATTAAAACAAAATTTACCTTTGTATGAAATATTAAAAGATGTTTGGTGAAATACAGCTCGAATATTTATACCTCCTCATGAGGCCAAAATCCAAAAGAATTGAAAACAGATAGAAGTTGAAACAAAAATCACCGAATGTGATCTCACCGAGGTTTTATGATATATTATAGTCACAAATCTTTGATACTGCTTCCCAGCATAGTTGGTTTAATCACTGGAAAGAACATTTTATGATCAGCTCCGTTGGATGCTGTTCTGATGCAGAATCAGTGATCTTAGGGTTGGGCTACCATTTGGCAAATTTTCGACTTTTTTTCTCTATTAACATTCGTTGTCCAAATTGCATTTTTCAAAAGAAAAAAAAGACTTAACCAAATGAAAGATTTGGACTTCGATAGTATCATTATAAATGTTATTATTGTATTAATCTACAAATTCCCATGAATGTTGCCACGATGCCAGTTATGGTGAGATATTCTCTGCACTGTTAGTTTTTTAAATGAATTCTCAAGTCATAATTCGTTTACTAGCTCGAGGGTAGCATGGACAATAAACTTAAACTTCAATTTTTTTTTCGCATCACAACTTCGCAAATATTCTCTCGAAGAATATGAATACTGTAATTTACTATCGTTGAATCATTCTATTATTACAAATCTGTGATGCTCCGTTGGATACAAATTCAGTCATCTCAGGTCTTAGGAACAAACTTTGACGACTTTGATGACTATACATAATCATGCAAACACACAGAATTTCAGCCATTCAGCCCAACGGAAACAAGTGGCACCTAATTTGTAGGTAAATTTCTCGACCAGGATCCGGAAACAATAAAATACCGGCAGTCTCAAGACAAAATAAACCGCGTAAAGAGTCTACGGTGATAAGTTGGATCAGTCCAGTGGAGAGCGCAAGCGATTTTCGAATTGAGTTGTGTGCCGAGTCCTATAGTTCATTGTAGAGGCAGCATCGTGCCGTGTTTGAAGTAATCAATTAGGCGCAAGTGAGTTGGCAGTTGGATGCAGCTAAGGCTATTGGACAATGGAGATTTGCAGACATTTTGAGAAACCATAGAGTGAAGATAGGATAATTTCCTCTTTTTGCTGAATTCTGTCTGACCAACTTGTACATCGGGGATGCTAATGCTACTAGTTTCAACTTATCTGTTACTGTTAATTTCCATCTATCACTAATAGACTGTTCATATCATCGACCAGCAAATCAAAAAGAACACCAAAGGAAGTGTAACAATCAGTAACAATATTTTCTAATAAAGGTGCCATCACCTTCACCCCACATAAAATTGTAGCCCTTGGACTAGACCATTAACTTCACCAGCAGATATTTATTTTCACGGATTCGATTAGTATTTTTTGTAGTATTTTAAATAAAACCTTTACTGGTGTTTAAACTAAACTGCAACATTTATCAATGGTAATGAAAGATCGATCCTTGCAACGAAATGTAAATTTGACATTAACGAACCTTTATTAATTCTATTTGAATCTAATGATTTTAAAATGTTTTATCTATATGAGGGTTTATGACCGAGGGTTTATCCATACGTCGAATATCCTCTTCCTCAAGATAATCATGAATGATCTGCGCTTTCTGTGGACGCGCGTTATCGTCCGTAGGTATAAACTCTGGGGCAAAAGCACTAAGGAACAACCTCACTTAGGCTTGAAGGATCCCATCCCTATAGCAATGTGCATTGACAGTGCCCGCATCAAAAATGTGCAGCGGTGTACGACTCTCCAACATAATGCCAAGCCAGACAAGGATTTCTTTTCCACCAAATCTGTCGATTTCTTTTACAGAGCAGGAATGATAGCAAGCTCCTAGCTCACCCCAGATGAAGATTCGACGCGTGTCACTCTGTGCGACAAATCTCGACTCATCACTGAAAAGAACAGGCTTACGTTCTTGTTGGGCCCAAGACTGATGTTTTCGGCATCACAACAACTGGGTTTCTCTGTTAGATGTAGTCAAAGGTACGCTCTCAACTGGTCACTGGGCATAAAAGGCCCTCTCTACTAAACGTATAAATACTGTTTGTCTGAAAATTGTTATTCCAGACGCAGCAGTAAGGTCACGAGAGAATTGAGAAGCCGTTGTCAGCCTATGCAGTAATGCGTTTAGAGCGAAATAGTGATCTTGTGCAGGCTTCGTTGCTCTGTAACGGCTATGGCCGATATTCCTGGTTACCGTACCACTTGTTTGAAATTGATTCCACAACCTAGATACCACTTTCTGTGTCACTGGTAACCATCGGGCTACCTCCTCCTAAGACGGAAAAGCTTCAAGCCTGCCAATGGCTCTCCATTTCAAAGAATCGTCTAAAAGTTTATGAGAACGAATTCACAATTAAAAGAGGCTAAACTTTTTATTTTATTGCGATATTCACAAAATTGCAGGCATACATTACAGATGCCAAAATGGTTCAATTTCAGTAGTTCCTTAAACACTAAAGCTAAACAACAATCTTTTTCCCACAACAAAAGTTAATATTCTGTTACCGATCCTTCATAATATATAAAATACAATTTGTTTAAATTTTACTGTCAGTCATTCAGAATTACTTTCAAAAACATTTTTGTGGTCTTAATTTTGGACAAGAGTGTGTTTATATATATACACTGATGGAAAAAAATCCCAACACCATGAAAAAATTATTGTACAGTAATGAAATTTTAGGAATAAAATTGTCTAGGTAACATATTTAGTTGATTAAAGTTTCAAGATCACAGGTAGAACCATTGGCGAAAAGAGCCATTTCAAATGTGAAATGTTGATACATTAGTAACTGGTGTAACCACCAGAATTTTGAATGCAAGCATGCAAACGTGCATGCATTGTGTCGTACAGGTATCGGATATCAGTTTGTGGGATGGAGTTCCATACCTGTTGCACTTAGGCGGTCAATGCAGGGACGGTTAATGCTTGTTGTGGATGACGCTGGAGTTGTCGTCCAATGATGTCCCATACGTGCTCGATTGGAGAAAGATCTGGTGATCTAGCAGGCCAAGGCAACATGTCGACACTCTGTAGAGCATGTTGGTTTACAACAGCGGTATGAGGGCGAGCGTTGTCCTGTTGGAAAACACCCCCTTGAATTCTGTTCATGAATGGCAGCACAACAGGTTGTATAACTAGACTGACGTACAGATTTCAGTCAGGGTGCATGGGATAACCACGAGAGTGCTCCTGCTGTCATAAGAAATTGCTCCCCAAACCATAACTCCAGGAGTAGGCCCTGTGTGTCTAGGCCGCAGAGAGGTCACTAGCAGGCTTTCACCTGGCCTCCTTCTAACCAACAAACGGCTGTCACTGCGACCAAGGCAGAACCGGCTTTCATCAGAAAACACAACAGATCTCCACTCCTTCCTCCAATGAGCTCTAGCGTAACACCACTCACGTTGCAAACGGCAGTGGTTTGCAGTCAGTGGAATGCACTGTACAAGGCGTCTGGCGCAGAGCTGTCCTTGAAGTAACCGATTTGTAACAGTTCATTGTGTCACTGTAGTGCCAACTGCAGCTCCAAATTCAGCTGCAGACGCAGTACGATTAGCCACAGCCATACGCCGAATACGACGGTCTTCCCTCTTAGTAGTACCACGTGGCCGCCGGGAACCTGGTCTTCTTGAGGCAGTATCTTCCCTTGACCACTGCTGCCAATACTCATGCGCAGTGGATACATTCCTGCCAAGTCTTTCAGCGTGTATATATATATATATATATATATATACACTCGACACTGAAGTGACAAAAGTCATGGGATGACTGTTAATATCGTGTCGATCCTCCTTTTGCCCAGCGAAGTGCAACAACTCGACGTGTCGTGGAGTCCACAAGTCGTTGGAAGTCCTCTGCAGGAATATTGAGCCATGCTGTCTGTATAGACGTCCATAATTGTGAAAGTGTGGATGGTGCAGGAGTTTGGGCACGAACGGACCTTTCGATGATGTCTCATAAATGCTGGATGGGATTCATATCGTGCGATCTAGGTGGCCAGATCATGCGCTGGAATTGTCCGGAATGTTCTTCAAATCAATCGTGAACAGTTCTGGCCCGGTGACAGGGCGCATTGTCATCCATAAAAATCCCCTCGTTGTGTGGGTACATGAAGTCCATGAATTGCTGCAAGTGATCTGCAAGCAGCTGAACATAACCATTTCCAGTCAATGATCGGTTCAGTTGCACCAGAGGACCGAGTCTATGCCATGTAAAAACAGCCCAAACCATTATGCAGCCACCACCAGCTTGAACAGTGCCTTGCTGACAGTTTGGGTCCATGGCTTCGAGGGGTCTGCGTCACACTCGAACTCTACCATCAGCTCGTAACAACTGAAATCGTGACTCATCTGACCACGCCACGGTTTTCCACTGGTCTAGGGACCAGTCGATATGCTCACGAGCCCAGGAGAGTCGCTGCAGGCGATGTCGTGCTGTCAGTAAAGGCACTCGAGTCGGTCTTCTGCTGTCATAGCCCAAGGAAGACAAATTTCGCCACAGGGTGCTATCGGACACGTCCCACATTGATTCCTGCAGTTATTTGACGAAGTGTTGCGTGTCTATTAATATTGACCATTCTACACAGACGTCGGCAGTCTCGGTCGTTAAGTGCAGGTGGTCGCCCACTGCGCTGTCCATTATGGGATGGGATGCCTGAAATTTCATACTCTTGGCACACTCTTGATACTGTGGATCTCGGAATGTTGAATTCACTAACGATATCCGCAATGGAATGACCCATGCGTCTTGCTCCAACTAACATTCCACGTTCAAAGTCTGTTAATTCTCGTCGTGCCGCCATAAATCACGAAAAACCTGTTCACATGAATAACTTGAACACAAATGAAAGCTCTGGAAAACGAACTGCGCATTTATACTTTTTCGCTGCGATACTACTGCCATCTGTATATTTGCATATTGCTATCCCATGACTTTTGTCACTTCAGTGTAAATACCATTACTTCAGAAAATATTTGTTGTCAGTTATAGTCGATAAATATAAATAACCCTTTATTTTGATTACGTACTCGTGGCGCCATCTTCCAATAAATTGCAGACAAAATTCCCTAACATTTATATTAATGGACTGTGTATTATGAAAAATACATCTAAGCAATAACATAAAAGAATTATTTTTATTACATTTATAATAAATATGGTGTTTCTTTAAATGTTTTGATTACTTTTATTTTTTGAGCACTTTTTTAAAATCTTGTTTTATTTCTGAGTAAATTTGTTTTGCAAGTGAAACAAATGCCCGCAATTAAATCTAGGGTTGATATTAATTTATACATTCTCCTTTGAAACATTCACTGTTTATTTTCATCTGTACACTTGAAACTGTTTACCGGCATATCAAATTTGATTAATATATTAATAAGCAAATCTGAAGTAGCTTCACAAATTTTAATATCCCACTTCCACCAGATTAAAATTACATGAGGAATTCTCATCTTATTTTGATGGATTAAGTAGCTATTAGAAGCTTATTAAATTAAATGCAGTGGGCTTTCCTCTAGATAAATCACTGAGTTTACCAAAGAATTTGAATACATCATGTTATAATTGGGAGACAGCGAATGACTCATTAGTCAAAATTAGATTTGCATGGTTAACATTGGTATTCAGGCTCTATATTGTGACTCCGATTTAGTGTTATAGTTTCAGAAGGAATCTGTTGAATTGTCTGCTAATATGTGTAAATAAAGTATCGAAATTATGTATGGCCCAATGTAGAGTGATTATATAAAAAACTATTAACTGTATAATTATTTAAAGAGACTGCTTTTTATTCAAGATAACGTTTATATATATTTTTTTTTACTCAACGGACGAAAGAAACAGAAAAAAAAACATTTTTAAATAACATATTAAGAATTTCGACAAAACTCCAAAACAAGAAATCTCTGATTAAAAGTAACCTCGATATATGTGTGTGTGTGTGTGTGTGTCGCGGATGCAACACCAATCTCACAAAACTTAGATGTTTCTGAACAGAGGCATTAATCTATTTACATAATTTCAAATATCTATATTAAAATTTATCTGAAATAGTGATATCAATTTACTTTCTGTATGTATGCTAAAGTCAAGATGTACATGAATATGAAGCACAATTTTAAAATAGGAAATACGCACAATGAGAAGCATTTTAATTTATTTGCTGTCTTGGTTTTATTGACTTTCATTGGAATTTTAATAGTTTTCATTTAAATCTATTTGTTCAATCTTCTTAGAGACTTGTTATTTTTGTAGTCAATTTTTTAATCCTTTTCAGATGTTTTAGAGCGTTTAAATCTTTTGTGTTTGAATGTACTTTATATTAGCATGTCTTTTAATTTATACAATTTAATTCAATAATTATATTTAATTGTGTAATTTAAAATTTTAATAAGTTTCCCATTTCGAGAATATTTATAATAAATAATAAATTAATGCTCTTAAAATTTTCAAATAATTGTATAAGAAATTTTCAAATTTTTAATATAGTTATAAAATTATGTTTAATATATTTCTATAGTAACAATGCTCTATTTAAAAGAAATACAAAGGTAGTTTTGGAAGTGAATCTTTTGAATCACATAAAGATAGCATCTGAACTATAACTCCCATCTTCATTTCATTCCGTTCCACAGTTAGAATGATTATCTCATATTTTAAGATATCTGACTAAGTTGGAAGGAAAAATTTTAAAAAATTGGATTATTTAGAAACTATTTAAAAGAATGGTTTATAGACATATTGTCAATCATAATACGAAATGCAATAAATACAAAAGAATTATTTGAAAATATAATATATTTTGAGAAATGGAAAAACTTGTAGTAAATTTTAATGAAGTTTAACCAAAACGGTTAACACTCTATACAAAATTGTACTGCAGCAATCCCATTTTTCTTTGTACACATGTTATGGAATATAGAAATGAACCAAAATATAAGAAAACTTTTGAGATACAAAGAAGTTATGGATAAAAATATACGTATATATGCAATTTTTATGGTAAAATAATTTTTACTAGCGTTATTTAATCAAGCCTTTTTGATGCTTCAAATATGATAAAAGCTGTTTGAAAAAATTAAAAGGAGACCCACTTTCGAATATTTCAAGATATCATGTGAGAATATCATTATTTTTTAAGCCATTATTTGCAGACATTTAAGTCATTAACCATTTTAACCCTGCTGCCCTATTCGGGTGTATACGACAGGAAATAAAATTTAAACCTTCGTAAAAACATATGGTATAGGTACTTCTTGACATTTTTAGCAAATAATATAAATATTATTCCTAGAGATCCATGTGATGCCTCAGATTTATTCTTATTTCGAAGAAATACTTTTCAACTTTTACTTTATCTATCGTTTGGGTCAATATGACCTAATTTAAAAAAAAAACATTGATTTTTACTCATACATTTTCATTTTTGTTTGGAATAATTCCATAGAAAATAATAAGAATAGTTTCTGTAACTTATCCGTTTTTGTAACCTTTTTCATTGACGTATGTGTTTGGTCACGTGAGAAGACAAAACGTGCAAGTTCCAAAGACACGACTGACAAGGGACCAAATTATTTGCTCTTATTGTAACGTTTCTTTTCCCCTACTGTGCTTCACTTTCTGATATACTGTAAAAGAGTTGTGCCTTGTGAATGATTGGTGAATTGCATAAATTTGAAAATTTCTGATATAGGTAAACTAATACAAGCTTCTGACAGCGAAGAAGTATCCCGGTATGAAATTGATACAAGTGATGAAGTTGTAAGTGGAAATTCAGACAACGATTTTGATACTAACCTTTAACAAATGAACCATAAGATTAGTAGGATAAGGAGTATTTAGTCCAACAGTCATGAAATAAATTGGATTAAGTTCACTGCCACATTCTTTTCAATCAACCATTGTTAATATTATAAAAATTACTCCAAGGGCTCATAATATGTAATGGCAAGGATCAATAAAAATCAATACTATTAAAGGAGAAAAAGTTTATGAAAGAATGTGAAAACAAATTGAAAGTAAAACTTTTCAAGTATATTTTGGAGTGTTATTGTTACCGGGTGTTTATAACAGTCAGTTATATATTTCTTGTCCTCAAAAATTTTTGTCCCATATAGAGGTTATTGGTTTTGATAACAATTCCACTCGTCAAGAAAGAAGAAATTTGAATAAATTAGCTATAGTTAGATATTTATGAGCAAAATGGGTAGACATTCTACTAAATTATATATAATATATATAGATAGATAGATATAGATAGATAGATAGATAGATAGATAGATACAAAGAAGGGGATAGAGACGGATGAGAAGTCATGTGATTATTTCAAACGGTTTTAAACTGGTTAATGATTGAAATTAATTAAGGCAAATAATAACTTAAGTTTGGACAATAAAGAAATAAGGACTTGAAATTTCCGATCCTAGTTTTTATTTTTCATTTTTTGTTATTATAACGACAGCACTTTTTCTGATAGAAGGTGGTATATAAATATCAAACTCTGACCAATGAACCTTTCTTCGCTTCTTTCTTCGTCCCAACTTTTATCATTATATCTTCCGTTATAAACCGAAAATTGGATTATATTCCATTAATTTCACCATTTTATATAATACAATCCCCATTTTCTAAAAAAGAAGTGCAATTTTGAAGTCTGTTATCCTCAAATGTTTAAATCCTTGGAATTCGACCAACGCATATGATTTGTCACATGTTCAATACTCCCTGCTTCAGACGATTCTAAAGAAATGAAATTCCATTCAGCTTTTTCAATGGCGGGCTTCTTTTTCCTTAAAAAGAACATAAAAACTCTTCAAATTAAAAAAAGAATAAATCCTGAAAATGTAGGGGAAAAACCAACAAATTCTGTTGACAGTGCCTTTCCATTTTAACCTTTTTTTAATCAAAAGTTATGAATACAAGAACTGTTATGGAATGTAAAATGGGTTTTTCCATTCATTTTCAATTATTTACATAAAAAAATGAGAAATATTAAATGAGGCTTATTATAGTGATATACTAAAAAGTGGCATAAAATCTACAAAATGTGTTTCATTAATAAAGCATAAAAGAACAAAATGATATGATATGAACATGATTATGCATTATGAGATATAAAATATTATTCAATTAGTTTCAAATTTTTGGTGATGATTTCAACTTTTAATTTAATAAACATTTACAAATATTTTTTAGAATGGAAAAAATTGCTTAAAATAAATATGTTTAAATTAATTGCTTATGTTAAATATGTTTTAAAAATGTTAAAATAAATTTATTTTATCGATTAAAATAACTATGTATGGTGGCTATTTTTTCGGCCATGCATGTATAGGTTTCTCATAATTAAAACAATTTTCAGAGCTTTATGACATGTAAAGATATCATTATAAATTCATAATGGTTCGTCTTTATTTTAGGAAATTCAGCAATTTTCTCAATGAAAACACGCGAAAGATTGTCATCAGTGTGCAAATTAAGGATTATTATAACATTTCCACAAAATAATACTTTCATATGGATTCCTGGATACAATTCATTTTGATTATATTAATCGTCATTGTCAACAACTTTTAGAAACTGCAAAATAATACATTAATTATATACGCAAACAAATTTCTGGAATAGTTACAGTTTTGTTGGAACTTTTTTAAATATGGATAAATAGCAAAGTTATTGCTACTAAACAACTATTTTAAGTAGCCACTGAGACAAAATTCTAGCATTCACGCATTCAGGGCCGTCATCTCACAAGCCATATCAAATGGTGAAGAATACATAGCATCAAAACTTTTCTAATAAACTAAAATGTTGTATGAAAATTTTAACGAAAACGGCAACGTACTGAGCAGTTTTATTCTATGAAAAATTAGTAAAATATGTCTTGCAAAATTAATCATTAGTATTTAAATTCATTTAGCATTTAAACTATGCAAAATACCTTTGTTTCTTGTACATACGGAACAACACAGAACAATACAACCAGATAAATAAAAGCTGTCAATCTAAAAACAAATATGGTTAATGAAAAAAAGACACGTATTTCATAAACCTTTAAGTTGTTGCATCTTCACTGCATATAAAGGTAAAATTAATTTAAAAGCTCATGAAAGATCTTGATCATGGTAGTTCTTGTTAGTTTTGAATACTACAAACAAATACTGCCAGAAATAAGCACATAAAATATGAAGGATATAATTTTTGCGCTTTACAAATCTAAAAGTTCAAAGTGATCCTGAAATATGTTTAGGAACTACTTAATGGCATGATTAACAACTTCTTGTTTTTTACAAGTATAAATTTATTGCTTGAGTCGTGCCTATTTATTATTTTTCTCCTGAAAATATTGGCGATATAATTGGAGAAACAAATTAAGGTTTTCCATAGTAAATTAAGACAATAAGATTATATTAAGGCAGATAGGATAAATATCTAATGGCGGGTTATTTTTGAAATCTACTAATTAAATCAGTAATCAATAATGTATATTCAAGAGTATCAACCAAAAGGAAATTTTGAAATGAGACAAAAATGATTATTCAGTTAAATATAAGAGACTGTTTTAGACTTTCGACAGCAATGCAGTGATACCTTAATTAAACATTTTTTAAAAACTTATTCAATTTTTTTTAAATTTAACATTAATATTTTAAAGCTTATTTAATGTGTTCATGCAAATAAAACTACTTATTTACCTTACAAACATATGTTATCATATTTGTTTTCATCACATCAGATATAATTTATGTTTTTATTTTATTTTTTATTTTTTATGTTTATTTATGATTTATATTAATTTACTACGCATTTATTAATTTTCCTAAATAGATTTATAGAATCAGTTTAAGGAACTCAAATACAGTTTTCCTCTTTTAAAACTATAACAAGAATGACAAAGAGCACATTATTCATATTTAAATATGCGTGGGTCCATTTGAGAAATCAACGTGAAGGCTACTGTTAGTTTATTTACTCTGCATATTATGTCCCAAAACAAGTGTCAGAGATACTTGTTCCCAGACTTATAAAATCTCTTGACTCTACAAGAATACAAACATGCATTTCCCTTCATCTATTAACAGTGCAAGAAACTCCGATGAAACTGAAGTAACTAGCGTGGGCGTTCTTTGAAACACTTCATCTACTTTTAAAATACGTCATTGTTTATGCATGTCTTCCAACTTTCCATAGACTATAGGAATCAGATATCCATTTTGAACCACTTACGCCTTACCGGATAGAAAGCAATCTTGATATAGATTGTCATTTTCGATGTAAGGAAAGTTATTTATATTCCTTGCATACAAATAGATTGAACATTTTACCAGCTGATGCATTTAGTCCAAAGTTACAAGCTAATTACAGCAACTGATAATTAATTATTTGTAAATACATTTTGTCAAAAAATACTCTTTGAACTTTTTGACTAAATTCAAAATTTCAATTTTCTTGCCTGTAAAATAAGTTTCATATCATTGAATGCTTATATTTTATCTTTTAATTCAATAAAAGTTCTACGGATTATCTTTCGTAAGAATAATTTTGGTTTAATGGATTCAATAAACTTGGAATAACAGCCAAGATCATTTATTTTAATTTCAAAATACAGAAAAGTCTCTTAGTGTCATGCTCGAAAAAAAAAACGTTTTATTGATTATATGGTTCAAAATTATCTTTTAAGCGCAGCGTTACTTCATATAATTGATTTAATAAATCAGGAGTTTAATGACGGAAGTTTTTTGTAAACACATCACAATGTGTAAATAATTCTATAACCGAATTTCAAGCAATTTCTTTTTGTTTTTGCTTTTCTTTCGTTCTGAAGTTTGTTGGGTCTTTCCCAGATCATAACACATATTGGAAACATGATGTTTTTCATAATTGTAGAACTGAAATTGAATAAGTGAAAGATTATCTCAATCCCCTGTTTCGCAATCCTTTTTTTGAGTTTAGTTTAGTTTAGGGATTTGAGGTTCCGTTTTAAAGCAACTCTTTGGGCCACGGTGGCTTGATGGTAAGATCTCGACCGCGGGGTTTCGGGTTCAAGACCTGATTCACCAAATAACTGTCATGTAAGAGGTCTTTTGCACCTTAAATAAGTCAGGCTAAACGTCCTCCCTCCAGTGTGGATGAGGCGGGTACCATCTCAGATGTTTTCCTCGTCATCTGACCTTGGTTCAAAAGTGCGAGGACCGTCCCAAAATAGCTTTACAACTTGACGTTAATATAACCTTAACTAAACTTCAAGCTACTCAAAAATATTTTGGGACAAATCTCGTAATTCTGAACTCTGGTGAGTTGACGTAAACGACACTGGAGCTGAGATTTCCTTTTCCTAAACTCTACTTTGCATCCATTAGGGAGGGCATTTGGCTCCAATGGATTCAACGTTCACCATAAGTGAACGATTCTTCGTTGTAATCATGCCCCGAATTTGGAACCCTAGTCTTAGGAAAACAGGGCTTTACTACGAGGTCACCGAGGCATTTGAAGAAAATCAAGTTTTTTTTTGATAAAAAGGTGTGGCAACACTTCTTATTTCCAAAATATTAACTAAAATTGTGTAAAATGTTTATTTCTTTATTTTGGCACAAGATCACTGAAATAATTTTCTCTTGATTGGACGAAGATTTTATTTCACAGTACATTCCTTCTTGTTGATGTATTTTTTCTGTCAAACACATTAGCGAGGTTCCAGTACCTGATATCCCTTCCATAGTTTCTTGTTAAAGTCATTCAGCGAGCTTTCAAGACCTGGTATGCCTTCATGGTTAATATCCAAGGTCTTTCAGTGAACTTCCAGATCCAGGTATGTTTTTCATAGCTTCGATGTTTTTTTTATTATATCAATATAACGCATATATTTATGTGATTAAAAATATTATTACATCGAAAACATTTTGTAAAATTTATAATGATTTAGTATAAGAAAAGGCACTGAAGCATAGAATTTGAAGCAAACTGTTTGTTCGGTTTTGTAAGATCTGAAAATCGCATGTTGGTTATCTATGACATCACTTGGGTATATTTTGCTACCTTCCTTGAAATCGCAATGTTTTCTTTATTTTTTATATATCGCCACAGAAATCTTCTAACATTCTTTGTCTAAAGGTTTTAACTGTAATATTGAATTCCGAGATGAAAGACAATTTTTTTCATCGAGTTATAGTTTTTTTTGTCTTATTTTTACTTGTATGCTATTAAATTTGATTTCTCGGTACATCAAATGATTGTCTTGTATCGCATGATTAATGCTAGAAATAATTTCTTGTTTTATGATGAACTCGGGTAGGTGCAATAATTTTCCCTGAGACTCCTACTACTACTACTACTACTACTCGAGAAATTTCAAGAAATTTGTTTGGAAATGTATGAAATGTATTTGATGGAAATGTATTGGAAATTCATTATGTGATAAAAAAAAATAAAACCATTAAAGATATCAATGTATATAAATTATATAGCTATAAAAAGTAAATTCAAAGGGATTCATTGCATTGATATAATTCCTTGTTTTAGATATGAATATAGTATAACCATTAAATAAAGGTCAAGCAATAATTGAATATATAATCTATGAATTAATATAATTAATAATTTCAAACAAATTAAGTGCATTTTCAGCACAATGCTGAGGGTATCGAACTAAGCTCAAAGGGGAGCTTTGAAAAACCCCTTTTAATATTTATTTGATACTTTTTAATTACTTTAAGGATGAAATGATGAATAAAAAGAAAATTATTTTAATACATATGTACGTATTAAAGAGAAAAAACATTTTAACTTAAATTTTAGTATTTATTTACTAAAAATTGGATAGTTCAAGACAGAAAAAAAATGTTAGGTTTTTTCTCCCATTTTCTTTATCTTTTATATGTGAAACATATCTTAGAATGCAGGTATTATTTAATTAGAAAAATTCATTCAAAGCCTTAAAATCCTAATCAATACACATCGCTTACATGTCAACAACTCGGCCTCTAATTGACATAGAACAAAATGAAGATCAAATTTCTATTTCCATCCTAATCTCATACCTTAAGTTCATAAATTCGATTTTTAGATCTCTAAGCAACTGCTGTAATTTTTAGTACGACCCTCGGTTTATTCATGCTCCTTTTTAAATTACATCAGAGCCTTTAAGAGAAAATTGCTTTGCTAGACCTCCTCTTTCTCTTTTTGAACTTAGTGTCGATAAACTGTTTTGAAAGGATCAACAGGAGTACGTTACGAAACGTTGAAAAACAATAGGATAACATGCCTGTTCACTTATTTGGAAACATAGCTGATGGAAGCATTTTCTTTCAAGTGTTTTCTTTTAAATGCAGTATTTAATATAGAATGAAAGAATGTATATCATTTTATTTATATAATCTGCAAGACAGAACCTAAGACCGGTTCATCAAATCATTAGTATAAAATAGCCTACAGATTTTCATCATATTGTATATACTATAAAATATTCCCTTAATTATTAATTTCTATTTTAATTAATATTTAACAAACAGTTTTCACTATGCAGTTAATAAAATTTCAATTTTATTTTGGTCGATTATTTTTCAAAAAATAATAAATTTTAGTAATAAAATAATCGTTCAATATTTTTTAATGAAATAATCATTCAATATTTTTTAATGAAATAATCATTCAATATTCTTTAATGAAATAATCGTTCAATAATCTTTAATGAAATAATCGTTCAATAATCTTTAATGAAATAATCGTTCAATATTTTTTAATGAAATAATCGTTCAA